>JAOTRQ010000019.1:395213-405279 GCA_028565875.1 Hoplisoma paleatum | reverse complement strand
TGTGTGTGTGTGTGTGTGTGTGTGTGTGTGTGTGTGAGGAAGAGAGAGAGTAAATACTAATTACCTTGTGCGACAGTGTGTTGCAGGATTGAGTTACCACTAAAAAGAAAGCGTTCGTTTTGATTCATAATTTTATCCGTATGTTTGATGGCCTTCGATGTTGATTTGGGAGATTTTTATGACGAGGTCCGTTATGCTCATTAAAACTTTGTAATTGCTTTGTTCCTTTTTGATGAAGGCCTGTGAGTTGGCACTTAATATCATATTCATTTGTTTCGAATGTATTTACTCAGAAATGGCGGGGGCCTTCTTTAAATGTAACCCATCTTGGTTTTGTCTTTAGTTTCCTTTTTCTAGAAGGGAACTTTTTGAACGACTTCTTCTGGACAAACTTTTTCGGAGTGACTGTGTTTGTATCCTAGCAGACTTGTGTATAGTTTGTGCCTGTAAGAGTGTTATCAGCTTTTTCTTTTTCTCCCGGCAGAATTAGATTCTCAGTATCCGACGCTTTGTTCATCCTGTGAGCAGCTTCTTTGCAGTCAGTGGAAATGTTTCTTGTACCAATATGTATTTAATAAAAGTGGTATGTCTTGCAATTCTGTGTTTTAATGCTCATTATGATGATTTGTTTAAATTTTAAAACCTGTTTTAGAAAGACCAACATGTTCGGTAATTCAGTTTTTTACCCCAGGACGTTAACTATGGATGAAATTCCGATTGTAATACAAGCAGAATGAAAGTCGTAGTCGTGGTGTGATAATAAACATTCAAGTCCAGTAAAAAGTTCTATAAATCTTTAATTAAAATGAAAGATAATCTGTTAGTGTTCTATCAAACTGCCAAAAGAATTTGTACAAATCAGGATTGTCTTAATTACAAATTACAATGTTGTTCATTAATAGCTGTGTAAAGGCTGATTTCTAGTTCTGCATCGAGGTTGTACATGCACCGCAAATAAATTCAACACCAAAACACTAGAGGGCGTCGAGTTTCTAAGGGTTCAGTCGCATTTGTCCCATCATGGAATTATTAAAGGTAAGGCAAGAAAGGTAGAATTAGTTTGACCGATTACTTTAACTGCCAGCGTGTGCACTCTATTAGTGCGCCCCCTTGTGGTCAGTGTGGCTACTCCGGGCCTAGTTAGAAGATTTTTTTTTGTGCCACAGACGTACAAATGATTTTTCTAGCTTTACACCATCATCTGCAAAGACTTTTGACTTTTCTCCACAAAAAACTGCAGTGAATTTGTGTTTTCAGTCTCTCTAATTAACCTGGCTGGATGTCTTTGGACTGTAGGAGAAAACCCAGAGTACCCGGAGGAAACCCACACAGATCCAGGAAGAACATGCAAACTCCACACAGGAATCGAACCCGGAACTTCTTGCCGTGAAGCAAAAGTGACGATCACTAAGCCACTGTGACGCCCGATTTTGAAATATGTAATAAAAGTTAGAATAAGCTTGTGTACACAAAAACTTTATTAGTTAACATTTTAATTTTAGTTGAATTACAATCTTCGCCGTCTGTTTCATTTACATTTTCCTATCGTCCCAACGTTTCGGAAACGGATCATACAAGAAACGTTTTTAATGACTGCATATAAGAACCAGCTAGAGAGTAAGAGGACTAGAAGTTTTTCTTGAAAAGTTGTGCAGTGTTTTTATTGTAGGATTCTAAATTTACATTATAAAAGAAAGTCTGCCCAGATCCTAGAACCAATATGAAAGTTATCGCACAAATTCATTATACATTGTATATTACATCGAAGAGTATAGTCATGGAGATTTAATCACAACGCTTAAGAGTGATGAATGAAAAGAAAAAATAAATAGAAGGTGCCATCCTCAGCAGAGCAAGACCAAAAGAACTAAACAAGAACCATCAGATGCAGCTCAAATATTCAGCTTCTTCTCCTTCGAGAAATTGTTCTCTGTAAAGGGGAGAATTTGGTAAAATGTGAGAACAGATCTGACGAGTCAGAACGCCGCTGAAGGAGATTTTTCAAAAGAAAATTCTAGATATGCACTCCAAATCAGATTTATTCAAAGCACTAGTCACTTATAAAAGCAGATGCAAAAAGCTCAATGAGCATGAAGAGATTAACTGTTCTGTACAGGTGCAAAGTTTGGAAAGTACATCTGGTGAGAACACAATCATCACAAAACAACAATATCTGGAAAAAAAATAAAATAAAAGCAGGTTTCCATTTTGCACTTTGCTTTATTTTAGGCTATTTTTTACTTCTTGGCAAAGGAAAGTAAACGATTTGTTGTATTAAATGAGTAAATTTAACTAGTGTCGTTTCTGAACAGATGTACGGTACATCAACGTATCACTGGGTTGCTTTAAAGCGGAGGTCTCGAACCCGTCCTCGAAGGGTCGACGTGGCGGCTGGATTTGATTCTAACCAGATCAGAACACGCCTGATCTGAGTAGTTAAATTAGCTGGTCGCAGTTAGACAGGTGATTATGTGACCTCCCGAATTGATTGGATCAAAGACCAACAGCCCTAGCGTTTCTTTACGGCCCCCGGTTCGACAGCCATGACTTTAAAGAAGAGCTAAGCTGATCGGCGCAGAGAAAAACAGCTGATGTATATTCCAATTTTAATTTCGTTTCGGTTTTTAAACTTTGATATATATATATAACATAATGATAGCATCCTATTTCTAAAAACTTTAATTCAAGTACTCTTAAAAAAAATTAAAGAAAGCTTTGGATTTTTTTTTGCCATTTTAATGACCAGGTCATTAAAATCATGCACGCTGCAAATAACCTCATGCAGTAAGTATGGTAAATCATCCAAGCACTTTTTATTCATTACTATTCATAAATACACACAGCAGCTTCATTAGAGAAGGATTCTGTCTTCAGTTTTTGAACGTGGAGTATTTATAAGAAGAGCCTTTTGTTAGACACAGGAAGCAGAGGTCTGCCACAGCTACCTACACCCACCTGATCAATGTAGGAGAAGGGAAGGGGGCAAATCAAATATGAAACTGATTATCAACACACGCACACACATATACATAGATATCTTTTTATGTATATTTGTGTATAAAATTATACTTTTCTGTCACATTTGCACTGTATTTAGTAATTCTTTCACACGCTTGTTCTCACTTGTTTTGCTGTCACTCACTTTTTAATGGGTTTTTTACAATGTAACAGGTGACAGATGTGAAACCATCACAAAAAAAAAGCCAAAAGGAAAAGAAAATCGAGAGCTGTGTGTTGCCCACCGTCATTGGCAGTTACAGCACAGGGGACAATGTCTGCGTGATGGTGGGATATCATCAAAGAGGAGGAGGTGGAGGCTCTTTGCCTGCAGAGCTCTCCTTCAGGTTGAGGTTCTCCAGCGCCACGTCCAAAGGCATGATCTCCACGCAGCCCATGGCACCAAAGTCAGCGAAGTCTCGGCGCTCATCCTCGTCTGAGGAAGAGCTCTCCTCACGCATCAGTGTTGACAGTAAGAGCTCCTGCACGAAGAGGCTACGGTCTGCACGTTCGCTTTCCAGAGCCTGTCGCTCCACCTCCGACATCTTTGGCTCATTCAATCTGCTCAGATACAAAAGAAATTTTTAAACGGTCGAGGTTCTGTTATTCAGAAAGCGTTCAGAAATC
This sequence comes from Hoplisoma paleatum, assembly GCA_028565875.1. Classification (NCBI taxonomy): domain Eukaryota; kingdom Metazoa; phylum Chordata; class Actinopteri; order Siluriformes; family Callichthyidae; genus Hoplisoma; species Hoplisoma paleatum. The sequence goes on along the minus strand of JAOTRQ010000019.1, from coordinate 401,655 downwards.
AAACTGATAGAAGATTAACCGATATTTTTGTTTAACTGCAATTATCACCCAACAAAAACACAAGTAAAGATCCACTGCCAAGATAGATTTGATCTGTGACGGGTGTTTATAATGTGTGTGTGTGTGTGTGTGTACACATATGAATACATTATAATGCTCAGCATGTTCACTGTGTTTGTAAATTTGTAGTTTCGCATTACTGCGCTAGCATTTAGCAGTTTAGGAACTTTTTGCATGCTCATGTCATCGATTGCATGTATGTGTGTGTGTAAGTGGCTGTTCATACCGTGCAAGAAGAAACTGGGAGCTGTGGGTGACCACTGGGTTGCTCTCGGTTATGACTGTGTTTGTTGTGGTGCTGGGCGGTGGCATACTGGCACTGATGTTACTGGCATTGCTGCGCTGGCGTGTGGCATTGCGTGCCGATTCCAGCTGCTGCCGTGCTGCCTGTGCTTGCTGCCGCTCGAGCTGCAGTTGCATCTGCAGTTGTTGGAGCTGTGAGGCTGACGGGCCTGAAGGATTTAACTGACCGCCTGCTGAACGCCGAACGCCTGACAGCTGAGAGAGAAGCTCTGAGGAAGCATGAGGTCAGAGGTCAAAAGCAATCATACACATACCTGAGAAAAGTCTAATAAAGGAAAACTTTTCACGTATGTTCAAGCGCATCAGACAAAGATAATTTAACGATGCACTAAACGCACCAGCTATAGGGTCCATGGCTTCCCGGTTGCTTGGAGAGTAGGATGAGCTTTGTGAGGAGGAAAGCCCTGTGTTGGAGCTGCTAGTAAAGTGCATGTTAGTCCTCCGTGCCCGTGGACCACCCAGCCCACGTCCAGGATGAAACATCCGGCGCACATGTCGCACGCCACTGCTTTCATCGTAAATACCTGTTAAGGTCCAAGGGACAACAAAAAAATACACACAACAAACACATGCCTAGGAAAAGGTGGCAGAAATTCTGTACTTCATTAAAACTAATATGGTAAAATTAATGTGTAACTATGCATATAGTTTTTACTCCAGCATTATAATAATATAATAGTACACCGTTAAGCAAAAAAGTAATGATTGGCAAAATAAACTAAACGAAATGTTGACAATTAACAATAAATGTTAGGCTTAAACAAACAATAAATGTCGGCCAAATCTAAAACTACAAAACTTAGATGTTCACTTCACAGTAATTAAATATTACACACGGTCAGTCAACTGGACCAATTTTATTTACACTTTTTAAATAAAAAGGATATCAAATCTCTTGGTGCTCTGTGTTCAAGTGTGAGATGAGCAGCAAAGTCATCGGTCACATGATTGGGGTCGCCGCCAGGCAGAGCTGCACATATCGGGCAGATCTGAAAGACAGAACATTTACCATCTTCATTATCTTCCTAAAACAAACTACAAAGACAAAAACAGACTAAACAAAATATATTATTGGATCTTTTTTTATTTTATTCTTACTCAAGTGATTTGTTGTTAGTGTGACCGACAAACCAACTACTCAATAAAAAAAAGAACAAATCGCAGGTGTTTTTTTGGATAATTTGCTTATTAGTTGTTGGAGCTCTAATATATTTGATGATTCGTGTTTTGTTTTGGTAGATTCAAGATGATTTATTGTAGCAAGAAATTATTTATTTAAAAATTGTATTGTGTTTGCCAGTAAAGTGCAATTTAGACGTCGTCATGTCAACGTCGTTACGACACAACAGCCCTGCAACAACCCGACTTTATAATGTTACGTTACCCTCCATAACGTAATCCTGTGTCACCAATGCATACCTCTAAATTTTGAACTACAGGTCGAAGTGACACAGACAACAAGGTAGAGCACTCTAGCTATCAAAATAATGGCTCGTGCACGCTTGTAGTTTTTGTTCACTCTCTGCATATAGTGGCAGCATGAGGTTAACAACGTTTCGTTTATGATCCAACATTTAGAATAATTTGTTGATCAATATCGATCAGCCAAAATCTACAACAACATTCTTTCTCACTCGTTGACAAAACAGAGTAAACACAAACAAAACAGAACTCTCAGAGAGTCGACCCCAGTGGACCTTTAGTTTTGGTAGATTTCACTTTGTCTTTGACTTGGAATCTTTTGGACACGAGAACCCACTTTCAAAAAGGAACTCATGTGCATGTACATTGTTTATGAATCTGAAGTCTATATGAAACTTCTGCCCGGTGTATAAAACACTTACCACCTCCGTTGAGGTCTCTGCATGCTCCGAGGTGACATGCTCCTGTAGAGACACTTCTGTGTAACCCATTTTACCACAATAGGGGCAGGTAAAGGACTGCGGCTGCTCTACCGAAAATGCCTCACCGCCATAATATAGATCTGCAGAAAGCATCATGGGATGGATACATTAAAGTTGGTAAGATTCAAAAGTTGGCTATTCATTCCACATTAGAACCGTGAGCGGTTGCTTACCAAAGTCTACCCTGGTTAGTATGCACTGCATAGGGTGCTCCGTGGTGTGTCTAGTTGTAGTGGCTCCACTTTCGTAACAAGATGCACACAAGTCGTAATCGTAGCAAATTAAACACTTGTATCTGCGCCCCCTGAAGTTTCCTTTTAAACATGCATCACAGCTCACACCTGCAAATCACAAAGTACAGACAAAAGTTTATGTTCACGTTATACAAAATGCAAGAATGAATAGAAATTGTCCCTCAAAAAATTTTAGTAATTATTATTATTTCAAAAAGCTGTTCTTTCCATTATTTCTTTAACATTAGGAGTTTGATGATCTGTGTGACAAGTGTGAGCTATGCAAAATAAATAAATAAACATACGATGGTGTATGATACCACACTTGTGCTGAACCGAAATGTGAAGCAAGACCCACATTAAAACCTACAAAAACCTAAAAAAATTAAATTCTGTATATCTGTGATTTGCCATATGCAGCATTTTCCATAATATTAGAATACAAATAAAATAAATTGACTTCGGCTAACCTGCCAATCTCTAATATATACATTTCTTGCCCAACTAACACAACTACATTTCAGCATTTATTTAGAAGCCATTATCCGAAACGACTCAATTACAACGAACGGCAATTTTGCGCAATTGAACCCAACTTAGTAATAGTGGAGTTTGAACCAGCGACCTTCTGATCTCAATCCCATTTACCTTAATCACTAAGCTAATGTCAAATACCTTTATCATCACTGTCATCAGTATTTTACACATGCAGGAATTAATTCTAGTCATTTAACCCCTTTGGTGCAGCAAAACAAACATTTACACACACATGTGAAGACACACTAGGGGGCAGCAGTGCACACACAGGTGAGCAGTGGGCAGCCCTGGCCACGGCGCCCGGGGAGCGGTTAAAAGGTTCGGCACCTCGCTCAATGGCACTTCAATCTTGACCTGTTGACTCTCGGAATGGAACCGGCAACCTTCCGAACACAAGTGTGTGTGTGTGTGTATATATATATATATATATATATCACATCCATTCGTTCTAATTTAATAGGGTGGTGTCCCATATCAATTACAGCAATACCAGCTTTTAACAAACATAAATAAATGAATTTAAATGTTCCTGTTTTTACATCTTGTCAATTAATAGCCAGTAAACCTGGACATTTGTCTCTTTAATTAAAAAATAATTATTGGTAAGCTAGACAAACAAGTACTTAGCAGAGTTGTGTGTAAAAAGCAAATCTGCCTGAGCACCTAAATCCTAATAGTAACTAAATCATAGTGTTCGGTGCAAAAAGGGTTCTAGTAGGGCCACAGAAAGACTAAATGGTCGATAGCTCATTAAAGAGCGAAGAACCGAGTGTTAGCCTGATGCTACATCGAGAGGTGCAAGTCATTCGCGTTCACACACAGCTACAGAGTAAAAAGCAGCTAACTAGCCTGAGCAACAAGGGCAGGAGGAGGGTGAGCGAGATTCGGTCCCGAACCGGCGAGCAGCCCGAGCGCGGCTTTACGAGCTCGGGCCACACGCCGGAGAATCCCGAGGTAGCACGACGAACCCGTGTTAAGCGGCCCTGACGCGGAACACCGATGACAGTTCGGGGACGGAACAGGCGCCAGACAGACCGAAGGAGCTCGTCAGGCGCCCCCCCGGTTGCTCGGAGCGCTCAGTTCGCCCTTTGCGCCAGGCCGAAACCTGAGCGCTTTAGCTTCCTATTAGCATGCTAACACCGATGCTAACGTCTATTAGCGGTGGCACGGCCGGACGCGTCGAACAGAAAAGCACGTACAGCAGCAGCGAGTCTCGGGTCCGTCCATGTTCACCGTACGTAACGTATTAACACCGCTCGGCCCGCCGTCTTTAGCGCAGAAATGTAATTAACATTTTATATCCGCGACCGTCGCAATACACAACATGGCAACCCTCGCCTGGAAGCTAACGAGCCAGCTGCTAAAATTCTTAACAGAACGACGCAACTGTTTGTACGTACCTTCATGGCGGGACATCCTACACACAATGACACAGCCCGCTCCTCGGGCCCTCGAACTTGTCCTGCACTGACAGATGCCGCTTAAAACGAGATTAAAAGCCGGACGCGGCGATTTCTTTCGTTATTTTCGCTTGACGGATCCGGGGCTTCCACTTCTCGCTTTCCCCAGTCTGTCATAAGCCACAGGCGATGAAGCGCCTTACCACAGGACACCTGCAGAGGGCGCAGCACAACTCGACTACACAGCGCCTCTTCTTCAGCGGTGCTGCAGTGCCGGTGTTAGCTGAATAAACTTTTTTATTATTAAATAAAATGTTCGAATAAATTTTACAACATTCGTGCGTCAGTTTATTTTATAAACCCCCTGTAATATGAGAACAGGTGTTTAATGGAAGATAAGAGAGGCTTTATTGTCATTGTTGTACAATGTTGGTCGCTTTCAAAGATAATACACATAATATAAACATATTAAAATATATTATCGATTAAAAGGAATACATAACATTTAAGATTTGATACAACACATGTTTGGATGTACTGAAATTTGCCTGTGTCTGTGTACAGGGTGAAAGACTGGCGACCTATTCAGGTGTTTAGTGTATTCACCCAGGGTGTGTTTCACTGTGAATCTAAATAGGATGACCGGGTGGTAAAACCAGCAGTAATATAATACTTATAGTTTACTTAATACTCAATAGTTGGTGTTAGTTCTGTACCAAAACCAGACATGTATGAATAAAAAGACAATTTTTACTTATTAAAAATTAGTTATAAAATTTGAGAATATTTGTTTACAGCCAGTCGTATAGAGCAACGTTCTAAGATGCAAGCACAATCGATTTGAACGAACGAATTCTGGGCAGTAGATATTAAATATTGTTGAATGTAGTGTGGCCAATTTTACATCTTATCATTACTTGATCTTCCTTGGTGTGTTCGTGATTTATTGCTAATGTTTGGATACATCGTGTGTAATTTGTTATTCTCTGTTAGTCTTGTATAGTTAACCATTTTCCCTGATAGATTAATAACACAAAAGCTGACCGCTGTGTTCTTGTGTTGTCTTTACATTAGATTAAATCAAATAATAGTTGACAAATTCACAGCAAAGGAAAAAAAAAAAACAATCCACCAGAAATGTATTTTTATTTTAAGCAAATTCAAGACAATTCTAATAAACGTATACAAGATATATTCACAGTAAGAATAGAAATTGCAGTAATGACGTGGATACATTTGGTGTTTCTACAGCAGTGCACTCTTGATGTAGGACAGAAGACACATGCTTTGCTTCAGGAGTGTCTGGACTGAAATCCATCTCTCGTCCAACAAGCCAAGTACTTTCTCGGTCTCCTCGCAGAGGATGGGCTGCTTTGCAATGAATCCAAGATGCAGCTAAAACAATAATATAAGTAAATAAATACAATGTTGGTAGTGTTGGTCTTGTTCTTTTAAAAGTTTCACACATTTTAAATTCCACTTAGTTCACTTAAATATGTCGTTGCTCATGTAGTTTTGTAAAAATAAAATAAAAAAGAAAGAAACTTTAAAAGCATTATGTACTTTTCAGAATGTGCATCAAAAATACTTTTTACAATGTGTAAGAAATCAGAATTTGACACAATCTGTAAAGAACATTTTTGATCTTTATCATGTTTTGGGTGCTTTTACTGTTCACAAAGCGACGGTGTAATGTGTCAGCTCATACTTTGAGGAAGAGTGCGAGGTAGGCCTGGGCCAGGTCAAAATCTTGCTTCAGCTGCAGCATGATGCCGATCATCCTGAGGAAGCTTCGCATTACATGAACATCTCCACCCATGTCTGGTGCCAAAGATCGCAGCTCTGTGTCAATAGCAGAAGGGCCCAACTCCTTCAGGTGCTTCAGTGGGCCCTCGTCTAAAAAACAAGATTTCATCCGAATCATCTACATCAGGGGTCACCAACCTTTTTGAAGCTGCGGGCTACTTTTGGGGTACCAACTAATGCGGCGGGTGACCAGTTTGAT
>JAOTRQ010000019.1:368401-395113 GCA_028565875.1 Hoplisoma paleatum | reverse complement strand
GGTGCCCCCTGTTCTAAGGCTTCCCAATTATTTTTGACCCCCCGCCCCCCCCCCCCCCCCCGGATGAGGCAGTACTCTCGAGAAACCTTCTCACCTCATATTTCTCTTTTTTCCACAGCTGGTTGTCCAGGAAGGTTCGTTTCTGATGCTCGTCCAGACTGTCGAACTGAACCTGTGACATCTTCATGTGCTTGCGGATGATGTAGTGCTTCTCCTCGTCTCCGTACTCTTCGCCTCGTATGTTGAAGCGATAGATCCACGTGCAGTACCAGCTCACGTACACACACAGATGGTAAGGAAACAGAACGATCCGGAACAGCAGGATGTCCGAGACGTTGGGTCTCTGGTAACCACCTTTAATGTCGATTTTGTTCTTGATGATGTCTCGTATGATCTCCTCCTCTTCCTCGCGGATTTCCTCTTTGGATCGGCGATTCTTGCCTTTCTCTTTGGTGCGGTTTAACAGGCCTTGCTGCTTGGCCAGCTCGGTCGCTTGGATGCGGTACTTGGGGACGGTGGTTAGGTAGTTGATGGCATCGGTGTAGCTGCTCCACCAGCTGTAATACTGCAGAAAATAAATGATTAAAAAACAGAAAACATGATCCCTCCCTGTTGCTAAGAAACAATAGAGAACCATAATCGAGGCCGATTTGTGCAGCAGTTTGCTCATCTTTTCCAAATAAATAAATAAAATTCAAAAATATAATATAAAAATAAATCAAAAAGGGATGTGATACTGAATTATTTATTAACTTATTTATTAAACATTTGTGTATCTCTGATCTAAATAACAAATGATAACATCCTTATACTTTGAAGAACCAGAATAAAAACAGCTCATGGGACTGACTGGTAGCTTTGTGATGTCACAGTGATGTCAGAATGATCTTGATTTGAGTGTAATAAAGATTTTCTGTATGTGAACAGAAGAAGCTTCAGATAAACACAGACCTGAAAAAGTGAGATGGCGCACACGGTCACCAGGATGACCAGTCGGACGTCCACTTTAGGTGCCAGTCGTCTTCTGTAGTACGTGTAATAGTGACTGTAGTATTGCTCGGGATGATCCAGCATGTAATCATAATCCCTCCGAGATTCTTCATCCTGCACAGGGAAAGAAGTTACACACGCCATCAGAACAATTATTACACAAACAACAACAGTTCGTGTCTGGTGATATTGGTCCGTAATATTATTACTAAAGAATTTTACCACGTCCCGGAAAATAAACGCTGGAATTACAAGTGAAGTGCAGAAGTTTACGGTTCTAGTGTAAAACTTTACGGTTCTGGTGTTGTAGGACGGTACAGTTCTGGTGTAGAACTTTACGGTTCCGCTGTAGAACTTTATGGTTCTAATGTAAAACTTTACCATTCTTGAGTAAAATGTTACAGTTCTAGAGTAGAACTTTACGGTTCTGTTGTAAAACTTTACGGTTCTGTTGTAAAACTTTACGGTTCTGTTGTAAAACTTTATGTTTCTGTTGTAAAACTTTATGGTTCTGGTGTAGAACTTTACGTTTCTGGTGTAGAGCTTTACGGTTCTGATGTAGAACTTTACGGTTCTGGTGTAAAACTTTACGGTTCTGGCGTAAAGCTTTACGGTTCTGGGGTAAAGCTTTACGGTTCTGGTGTAGAACTTTAAGGTTCTGTTGTAGAACTTTACGGTTCTGTTGTAGAACTTTACGGTTCTGGTGTAAAACTTTACGGTTCTGGTGTAAAACTTTACGGTTCTGGTGTAAAATTTTGCGGTTCTGGTGTAAAACTTTGCGGTTCTGGTGTAGAACTTTACGGTTCTGGTGTAGAACTTTACAGTTCTGGTGTAAAACTTTACGGTTCTGGTGTAAAACTTTACGGTTCTGTTGTAGAACTTTACAGTTCTGGTGTAGAACTTTACGGTTCTGTTGTAAAACTTTACGGTTCTGTTGTAGAACTTTACGGTTCTGGTGTAAAACTTTACGGTTCTGGTGTAAAACTTTGCGGTTCTGTTGTAGAACTTTACGGTTCTGTTGTAAAACTTTACGGTTCTGTTGTAGAACTTTACGGTTCTGTTGTAAAACTTTACGGTTCTGTTGTAGAACTTTACGGTTCTGTTGCAAAACTTTACGGTTCTGGTGTAAAACTTTACGGTTCTGTTGTAAAACTTTACAGTTCTGGTGTAAAACTTTACGGTTCTGTTGTAGAACTTTACGGTTCTGTTGTAGAACTTTACGGTTCTGGTGTAGACCTTTGCGGTTCTGATGTAGAACTTTACAGTTCTGGTGTAAAACTTTACGGTTCTGTTGTAGAACTTTAAGGTTCTGTTGTAGAACTTTAAGGTTCTGTTGTAAAACTTTACGGTTCTGGAGTAAAACTTTACTGTATAAATTTAAGGTTCTGGTGTAAAAACCCGGAAACAGCGCGCACACACACACACACACACACACACACACACACGGGCCTCGAACCCAGAACCTTCTGGCTGTGAGACGCCACGTCACTTCCTCCCCCGTGTGTAACGGTTCCTCACTTTTAAGGTCTCGTAGGCGGTGGCGGTGAGCAGGAACTTGTGCTGCGCGCTCTCGCGAGTCTCCCCGGCCAGATTCGGGTCTCCGGCCTGGTACCGGTCCGGATGGTACCGGCGGGCCAGCTGTCGGTACGCGCGGCCGATCTCCGCTTTCGACGCGTCTCTGCTCACACCGAGGACCTGATAACAGTCGTGGGTCCCGCAGTAAAGTCCCTCGATCAGGGCGTGACTGCGACCCAAACAACAGCAGCAACAAAAGAGTCCAAACACGCTCCAGAACCGGAACCGCGGCGCACCGCTAACGGGAGCCGCCATGTCAGCAGAGTGACGCAAGCGGCGCACGGCCCGACGGGAAATGTAGTCCGTACACATACAAGCCCTCGCGTTCATTATTGTAGTTCTTTATTACGCGTGTTTATACTCGTGAACACTTTTGCATCTCCTTTACAACTCAAATGTATAAACCAACCTTTAATCTGATGGTCTGGAGAAGCATTTAATCCAAATATTCTATCCTCACACCTCGAACTGTTTACAGTAAACAACTTTAGGATGTTTATCATTAGAACAATCACTGTACACTAGTTTATATAAGGAGCGCACTAGAGGGCAGTAGTGAGCACTATTCTTTTAGCAGTCGAGGTTTAGTTCTCTAACCACCAGGCCACGGCTGCTCATTAAAGGTTCTGGGTTCGAATCCAGCTTGAGCATTCTGGATCTTTTGTGTGTGGTTTGTATGTTCTCCCTGTTCTCTTATGGTTCAACTGTAAGTTGCCTATAAAAAAACAAACAAAACAACCACAAACATTTTGTTGACCGTGCTTGTAAGAGTGATTATAAAAATCTTTATTAAAAACACAATGATTAAGGTTTTGGCTCTTTTTTTTTAATAATACAAAAAGCATCAGTAAAAGGAGCAACTTTTCTGACAAAATATGACAGCATGTTGGTTTAGTGACCTTCATAACATTCGTTCATCTGTAATAACAAATATAACTAAGTTGCTGTTTTACATCACGACAACAGAACAACATAAGCGGAATAAAAGCTTCTTCAGGTTCTATTCGGGTTCTATATAAAGTGATTTTACAAACACTAGGATGTGATGAATCTCAGCCTGTCGGGTCGAGAGAAGAAAGTCACTTATTATTCTTCTGGTGTGGGAAAACGCTGCCTTGAATGAAGTTTGAATGATTAAAAAAGAAAGTTTTTGGTTCTCACAGCAGAAACACTGCATGCACGACACGAAGAATAAATCGATGGTGCCAGTTCAACATCGTCCACATTGGATGGGAACATTTCGCTTCTCAAGTTCAGCTTTATACAGGAACAAAAACATCCGAATGAGGTTATGACGTTCTGTACAGAAATGAAAAAAGGATTTTCAATCGAGAATCCACACTAAACAAAACTAAGCTGGAGGTCCTGATCTTTTATCTACGATAGCGGCCTCTCTCTTTCTCGCGGTCGCGGTCTCTGATGCGGTCCCTGTCGCGGTCTCTCTCGCGGCCGCGCTCTCGCTCGCGTTCTCTCCGGGCGTCCCGCGGTCGCTCGCGCTCCCTCTGCCGCTCGCGCTCTCGTGGACGACTTCTCCGGCCGCTCACCACCGCCTGTGTGCGTCGCAGGAAGTCGTCTACACGCATGTCGTAATCGTGCTGCGACGCAAACACATACACACATGATGACATCACAAAACAGCAAATCGGAATGAATATATAGATTATATATATATATATATATAGATATAAAAATATCAAAGTGACATTTGTAATCCAGATTTCATCATCTTGTTTTTCATTCAGCTTCAAATAAATGAGAACACAAGATGACAAACTGCACGACAGGTCCGGTTGGACATCAGACCGAGTGAGACAGACAGCTTGCTGAGGGAAGTATTTACCAGACTGGTGGCGAAGGAGCGTGGAGGCCTCTTTTCCCTAAATCGGGCATCGTGGGGTGCAGGATGATGACCCGAGTATGATGGATGGTTCTGGGGTGCAGGAGCATGGTGCTGGTAATATGGGTGGTGGGGTGGCTGATCCATGCCTGGATAGGGCGCCTAAAATAATAGAAACAAACCTTTAATACAAACGGCAGAGCGTGAGACAGGAGGAAAACATCTGAAAGAGGAAAGCGAGGAGTGTTGCTGACCATTCCTTGCCATGGTGGTGGAGGTCCAACGCTGTGATGGAACTCCCTCATGTAATCATTGTAAGACTGTAACAGAACAAGCGAAATAAAACCATCAGACCTGAATAGAATTTTCTAATAAGTCCCTGTAGTTTTCGACTCTTTTAAACTTTAGAACCACCATCTGTGAATATATTTGTGAAAATTCACTGACCTCCAAAACTTTCACATTCCTCATTTAAAACCTCGAGTAGCAACATTTTGCATAAAACTGTGAATGAACCTAAAGCTTTACAATTGAAATGTCGCATGCTGAACTCGCTGTTAAATTTGCTTCAGTGTTCTACACATTATATGAAGAATGTAAGTAAGTGAATAGAAAAGGTAACAAAACAGTTCATAAAACATTAAGGATGGATAAAAGTTTGAAAGAGAAACTAACCAGGGCTTTTCTGCATCTGTATGAATCTTCATGCTGCTACACAGACAGATATGTAAATACCTCGACCATATTAATACTCACTGAATAGAATCACTCACAGTGCTAAAAACATTTCCTACTAGTTTGATGCAATGACGAGCCATGAAAAAATAACCACCACTGTTTAGGGACTGAAGAGATTTACACAATAATGAAGCTGCTATGGTTTAAAGGGACGAGCATGAGCGACTGAGTGAATAAGAAACACATCATTCATGCCGAGGACCCCAAGGTTCGATACTACAGCGCACACACACACTTGTGCAGGGTCACACCGGAAAAAATCGTCATTCAGAAACCAACAGCAGTGATACGGCGGAATTTAAAAGACTCACCCCATTAAGGAACACGTCTCTTCTTACTCCAGAAAAGCGCCTGTAACGATCACAATCGTTTACAACTCAAACTAGTTCAATTCAGCAAATAATGTTTGAACAATGATAGATGTGAGCGAGAGTCGTACCTGTCGGTGGGCTGGTTACGAGGGTCTTGCATAAAGCCTAAATAATCAGCAAGAAAAGTATAAATGAAAAGGTACGAGCGTTAGTGCAATATGAAAACATAAAAGGATCTCAAAAGAAACAACACCAGAATATTAACACAACTACAATAATATAACCAAAACAAAATCAGAGAAAAAAAAAGTTACACATTTGAATGGGAGAGATTCACTCACTTATATTCATCACCAGATTTAAACACATCAAATTGTTCCAAGTGTAATTAAAATTAAAACAAATAACAGAACAAAAAACATTGTAAAGACAGTCACGTTTAACACACTGGACTTTAAAACTGTTTCCATAAATTGTCCAGTTTCATTATTCGTTGCTTCAGTTTTCTTTCACAGTCATTTTAATAGTTATTGATTATAAATATTAATTTATACATTAGTGCTGCACGATCTTTGCTGCACAGTGAATAGTTCATCTGTTACGATGCTAAACTGAACTGAAGCAGCTTTGTGAGTAAATGAGATGCAAGTTGTATTTGTGTTTATAACTTGGTGTTTGTTTGTTTATTTATTTATTAGGATGGTTCAGTTTGAATGATGTTTTACCACCTAAAGAGATTTTATTATAAATAAAAGAAACGAAGCGTCGTGTGACGTGTAAATTCTCCAGTGTGAGATTGAAGCTTCTTTAGTTCAATACTCTTAAGCTTAAAGTAGGAGGTAGAAAGATTGAGCTTCCTGTCCTCCTTGTAGTCCTTCTGGACTCCTCGGACCTCGTTCGTTCAGATCTTTACGTGTTGGATCCTCATGGTGTGGGTTTTGTTCCACGATCGTGCAGCACTAATATAAACCGACTGAATTCGTCACGATGTTCAAGTTTCTGAGAGGTGAATATTGACCTGGTCTCTGGGGGAACTCATGAGGAAAGTCAATCCTGGGCCGCTTCCTGTTGTGCATGTCATATTCTTCAGGACGACGCCTACACGAATCAGGAATGTTAGTAGCATGTCATTAACATCAAAATCTCCCTCGTTCTCCAGTTCTACATCAGAATCACTTCTACACGGCAGTTTTTCAGAAGCTCGGTGTCCTGGTGGACAACAGGTCTGCAAGATTCAGAGGTGCTGCAAAGAATCGAACTCATAATGTGAACGTAAAACTTGATCGAGAACGTGGACGGAAAGACTGAAGCTGAAAACCTGCTTCACAGCACCGAATCCAATCATCACAGAACCCAAAATGATGCTAAAATAAATCCAAATCAGCAACTGGCTACTTTCAGAGATCTAACCAAACATCTGTAATAAACTTGTTTTGAATATTGAACTAATAAATCACTGCAAAACATCAGAAACCTACAAAACTAATTTAGAATCACACTTGGACCTTCAGTCAGTAAAAACAAACGACGCTCCAGATTTCACGAGCTTGATTAAGTGATGGAACTTCATAAAACTGCTTTTTAATAATAATAATAATAATAATAATAATAATAATAAAAAACACCTGAACCAGACTCACCGGCCACTTCATGAAGAGGTTTTGAACAATTAATAACGTCTCTTCTGTATGGTGGCACTTTGTAGCTTAACAGTGAGTGAGTGCAGCTCGACACGTCGTCTATGTTCGGCACGGTGGAGAGATACTGAGCACTACACCGGACTGCTTCCTCATACAGATGTTAGCGATCCACTAACACGATTATATAAAACGTTAGCATTTTATGTGCCGAATAAATGCAGTCCTGTAGGGGGTCCTTTTCCATTAAGTACAGACTAACAGAGCTCCAATCACTCACCGTTTATCCATAAAAGGCAAATACACGGTTTGTATAAATAATCGATGGCCACTGAATGTACACACTTGTTGTCCACTTGTTTATCTAAGTCTATACCGCAGTTACATACCAATATGTGCACTAAAGCACAAACGCTAAATTATTCCAACTAGGGCTGGTGACCCGATACCCCAAAATACTAGAATCAAGTAGAAAAACGATGGTGCTAAATTTGAATATTCAGGTGCAGCAACACACTTAGTCTTTAAATAGAAACCAAAGCCCAGACACAAACCCAGACCTCTCCCCCCCCCTCCCGTGAGGAATCCGTCCATGTGTTTCACTGCTTGTACACCTCCCCAAATGAACCATAACGTTACGTTTCTACAGACATGACAGACAAAACGGTATCGGTGGTATCGAACCAGCCCTAGTTCCAGTTCTAACCAAGTCGGATCATCAACTAACGGAGGTAAATGCTAAATTTAATAAACACCACATTAAACTCTCTTCATAAGACCTCTGACTTGATCTGGACCACACTAAAGTGACGGTGTCCACTGAGATCACACCACTCACCGTTAAACCCGGGTTTAACTTTTGTTACTCCTAACGCACCTCCATCATACCCAGAAAAAGCAAACTTAACAGCAAAAGAACAAAGATTTGTTAGAAAGTGTGACATACCGCTTTCTTGTAGTTTTGTGACTGTTACCGTTGGCAATTATTTATGATAGCAAAAGTTCATACAACAGTCCAGCTTACTCTTTAGCTGTATACGGCCTGGCAAACACATTTTACCGGATTGGCCAGGTAATGTGGAAGGAGGGAGTGCAAAGTGTGATGCGGTCCATTTAAAATCAAACGAAAAGACCAAGAGGAGCTCCAGCCATTAGAATAAAGCCCCATGCTTGCCCCCTCCCATGGGTTTAAAGTGCTTCTCTTGGGGTGCACAGTCCATGAAAGCCTCACCGTTAAGTGAACGACAGGGAGGGGAGGGGATGATGAAGTAGAGACAGACGGGTGCTGCCCTACACCAGCTCAGTCCATCACAGTTCCTTCGAACTGTCTACCTACCACCAGCTGAGAGACCCGAGGAGAAAAATCCTAAAGGGGTAGGAAACAGGGGAACTACAAAACATCCACAGTCCTTCAGTAAAGGTTTGGGGGGGGATGGGGGGAGACAAGGGCAAAACTGCAAACCATCTTTTTTTTGCTCAGTCCTGTTTAGGGGCACTTCCATTTTCCATCGGTTGGGTACGGGCCAGTTAAGCAGCAACAGTTCATATATAGCGGTAAGGGACAGTCCCTTTTATTTTTAGTCCATAGTGTGTACTGGCCTATCACCTTCCGGGAACAGGCTTGGGTCGATTCCCACACCCTCGTACTGTTTCTCTGTTTCTCGTTTAATCTTTTCTGCTCTGCTTTGTTCACACATCTATCATCACTGAATAAGGGTCGGTCGTGCTGGGAGAGAAGGGAAAAAGGGGGGTAGGGTGGGGAGGGGTTTTTTTCAGAGCCGATAGTAAAATCAGTGAAAAAGTCCAACGATTTTCTCCTCTTGGAATTTTTTTTCCCCGGTTAAAACAAAAATCAACACCTTTCTTTTTTTTTAGCCTCTTAAATGGTTGCACCATCTTCTGCTTATAAATTATGGCTCCTTTCAAAAGTCCCGTTTAAAGTGGGGCCTATCTCCCTCGGAAAATTCCTGAAAGAAAAGGCTTTTGGAACAAATTAACACAGACTGTTCTAGAATGAGAACCGTTTTAAAAAACTAGGGAACAAAACTAAATGGACGCTGCATACATGAATGATCGGTAACTAAAATGATTTGGAAACATGAACATTGACAGAAGCGCAGCAGCAGCAGCAGCAGAAGGACGCCACCAGCAGGACTCGAAGGCTCCCGTAAGCTCTGCTCGGCTCGATTCGATGCTCTTCACCGAGGACGTGAGGGTGATGAGTAGGAAATTAAAACCGGCTTCCTTTGGCCCGTCATGTGACACATGAGCGCACTAGCAGTCCAAAGAACATTTCTAACCTTCCCACGTCTCGGGGGACGGGCTCTCTGTGCACGGGGCGGCCCCGGGACCGAGGCTCTGAGTGGGTCCTCCTCTTGTGGCGCATTTGGTGTATGACCTGATACAAATCGATGCTCTCGTCCGGAGGGAAGAGCATGCACAGCTGCAGGCCGCAGTCCGTCTCGATCTCCTGCGCACGCACACACACACACACACACACACTTTTACTCATCATGTACATAAGAACATACAGCAAGATCCTTCACACATCAGGTGTCTTTAGTTCTGTAAACTGTAGCGAGTGGCCCGGCACACTTTACCCATGATGCAATACGACCTAAATAGGATTAATCTGTGGTAAAACTACATAATGGATGTATGGATGATTCGCTGTTTAAAGTAAACACTGATTCAAAAGAATCATCCAAGTGAACCGATTTGAATCAATTCTCTCAACTGAATCCCAACCCGTTTTTAGAAACCCATGGTGGCTCACCTGTCCATCACGTCCAATCTTCACCGGTTTGTGCTCGTTCCAGGAGTTGGTAAGATGTGTAGTTTTTGTGAAAGGTAACTCCCGCCTAGGACGAAAATCCACAAAGTGTTTAATCTCCGAGCACCTGAACTCTACAGGAACTACACGGCGAGTCTCGTACCTGCAGATCCAGTCGATTTTAAAGACACCCCCGAGCATCTTGGCGTTCATGCCAGCCGGCAGGACCCAGTGAATCGGAGAACCACCGTGATGAGACTCGGACGAGAGTCGAGCGAATCCTGACAGGACAGAGAAAAGTACGTTTAAAAAGCTGATGTGTCTACAGAACTGTTCTCTACACAACTACAGTGTCTACACAACTACAGTGTCTACACAACTACAGTGTCTACACAACTGTTCTCTACACAACTACAGTGTCTACAGAACTGTTCTCTACACAACTACAGTGTCTACACAACTACAGTGTCTACACAACTGTTCTCTACACAACTAGTGTCTACACAACGACAATACTACAGTCTCTACAGAACTGTTCTCTACACAACTACAGTGTCTACACAACTGTTCTCTACACAACTACAGTGTCTACACAACGACAATACAACAGTGTCTACAGAACTGTTCTCTACACAACGACAGTATGTACACAACTAGTGTCTACACAACTGTTCTCTACACAACGACAGTATCTACACAACTAGTGTCTACATAAGTGTTCTCTATACAACTACAGTGTCTACACAACGACAATTCTAGAGTATCTACAGAAATGTTCTCTACACAACTACAGTATCTACAGAAATGTTCTCTACACAACTACAGTATCTACACAACTGTTATCTGACTGAGAAACTGGGATCTGTCGTCTCGGGTACATCTGTCTTATATACTATAAATCATATTTGTTTTATATGAAGAAAATGTCTCTGATGCTAGAAACTGTGATGCGGTCTAAATAAAATAGATGTTGTTAGGAGTGAAGAACAGATCCTCTACCACCGTCTGTCCCACACACTACACTAATTCTCTCACACTGTGTGTCATATTTAGAACATTTCAAGTGTGTTTGTGTCCAGATGAATGAATATCCCTGATGTCCTGAAGCTCTGGATAAACTCACCCTGAAATTTGCCGCTTTCTCGGACTGAGAAGATGAGAATGACACTCCTGGCTGAACGAAACGCAGCGTTGAGTTTCCTCTCGTTTACAGGTAAGGTGGACCAAACACCCTGAGAACAGAGCAGACAACATCTCACCACCAAGCCCTGAACACCGTTCCAACGCACTATTGACTTGCTTTGTGACAATAACAAACAATGATTTAATAGATGTTCCAAATCTGGACTTCTATTCTCCAGCCCGAATATCAGACGTATTATGTTTAGAATTATTTACACGACACACACCTTTGCCTTAGCAAGTGAAACATTCTCATGGTTATTGCTCTTGATCAGGTAGAACCTGGAGTCTCTCAGGATGTACTTCAGCTTGCTGGTTTGATCTGAACAACAACAACAACAACAACATAAAACATGCAGGATCCACGATCAGTGTTTCCAATAGAAACATTTTCATCTGCGTCCTCGTTATTTCCAAGTGTTTCTCACCTTTTCTGACAGCCAGGACCGACGACGGCAGCTTCTCGTGCTTTTTTACAGACTCTGAAAGCAACACAGGATCCAGTCAAATATAAATTGGTTCATATTTTGATGGTTCAGCAATGCCAGATATCAGGATACTGATTCAGTGAAGCCAAAATCCACTTATCAAATGAGGTCATAAATAATATCTGGATGATACGGGATACAAACGATTGTACACTTGAAACGATACGATCTGAAGTTACAATAAGAGCACAAAGTCAGGACTGTATTGAGTTGGAAATTGACACTACACCAGGTAGCCAACAGGTGTGCGCTGATGTGATCCAGTACGAGTGTAACCTGACCTGCTCTGCCACTGAATATCGGTGCTGAGCTACAGTCGAACATGAAATCTCGGTCTGTAGAAGACACAATGTTGGGAAGATTAGATTGGCTTGCTGCCAGCTGGAGAGTCTTCAAAACTGCTAACGGTGCTACCTAAATAGTGCCTAGCAGGGCAAAAGCAAGTCAGCTTACACAAAGAGCCTAAAGGATTCAGGGCTACCAATCCTATTCAGTGTTCTAGATTAGTACGTGAGTTTATATAGAGAGACGGAATTATTGGGGGTAATTTAATACCTGTGTACGACTCTGAAGCTGAGCTTCCACTTCTATCAAAAACGATTGGTGATATCCCTCTAGCGTGCTTCTTCTTTTGCCTTTCCTTATCTGAACAGTAAATGGGAGAACATGCCCTTGCTGTTAGAATGAATAGGTAGATATTTATTGATAAAGAAATGTAACTAGATGGGTATAAATTGCTCCTTCGAATCGATCTGACTTGTATTTCTAGCTTGGTCTTTTATACTGATAGGAATGATAATAAACACATCCAGGTAGCGACCTGTAGTGGAAACTTCACAACACACAACACACAGCCTCGTACAACACTGAAAGCTTTTGAACTTACCGCTTACAGAAATCTGTTTCCTATCAGGTATCCATTTAAATTCAACCCTGCTTGTTTTTATAAAAGCATTTACAATATATTACAGCTATAAGACACAGAACAGCGAGTCGAGCTTTATAGCTGGTTGAGGGTATCGAGTTCGCTTCATTTCGAAAGAGCCATGAGGTTCAAAACTTGAATGGAAATGAAGGCAAAATGCCGCGTGTGTTCATCATGAGCACACGCCGGTGGAAACACCGAGGATCAGAGACACTAGAACTTTCACAAGACCACAGAAACGCTTTCCAACCGACCTGTTCTGCCCAAATAAGCCACGATATACAAGTAACTGCGTGACATCATTAAGTAAACAACTCAGATCAAGACAACTATCCCCCAAATGGGATTTGTTCATGATCCCGGTATCAGACAGCAGACGGAGAAACATCAAAAAGTCTTTGTAGCAGGACCTCTAAAAGTTGTGGGTGAGAAGAGGCACTGCCTACCTGAGGCCTCGGAGCCTGATCCAGAATGTACCGATTCGCCATCGGTGAAGGAGACGGATCCCGACGGCGAGTCGCTGGCTTCACTGCGTGTGTCGTAATCATTCTGTTCATTCTCGTCCTGCTGGTCCACGTCCTCTAGCTCATACTCGTCCTCCTCCTCTCCTTCCTCCTCTTCAACATCCTCGTCCTCTTCCTCTGGACCTTTTTCTCCTTCCATGTCATCGTCCATCAAGTCTTCTTCCTCACCGTCGGAGCGGTTACCCTCAGAGGAAGCCGCGGAACTGGCGGCCTCCTGCTCTGAAGCGTACTCGTCTGACTGGACCTCCTCTTCCTCTTTAGACGAGTGACTGGCCCGGTCTTCACTGGTTCTTCGAAGTTTCTGAAAGCACGATGTGAGCTAATAATTATTTAGAAAAAGCAGTTTTCTAATGAACCGGATTGATGTCATTAAATGTTCCACACACCTCTTTAAGCTCTGGTATCCGCGGTTTGAGTCGCCTCTGGTGCTCGCCGCTTTGCCCTTTAGGTAAGTCAACCCGGGAGGATCTGCCTCTGCAGGAACGACCCTTTCCATCATCGTAGAACTGAGTGGACGTGTGTCGGCCTCGAACACTGAGTAACTTCTTGCCAGCATTTACGGGGGACGGTGCAGATCTCTTGGTCAGTGGTCTGGGAGAGTGACCAGAAGATCGGAACCGCTTTGCACTGTGGCCGTCTCGATGCTCGCTTTTCCTTTTGGACCCTTTGGATTCGAATGAAGCAGGTTTTAATTCAAATAGTTAGAAAAATGTCTATAGAACATGCGGTATGAAGCGTTTCTATATATTCATTTCGTTTTTCACACTCCGGTCGTTTTTCTCAGGAATAAATGTGAATCTAGAACATTGTTTTACGTACGGACACAATAAAACAGCTGTTTTAAGTTCATCTTCATCCTCAGTTCCTTCATCGTCGTGACAAAATATCGACACTGACTGACCGATAAAAAGAAGAACTGTTTAATATAAATGCACGTACCTTTCTTGTCATTTAGGTTTTGTTCACTTTCTAGGTTGTACAGTTCATCGTCTTGGTCTGGAGCATCAGTCAAGATATCCTCCAGGACATTAACTTCTCCATCTTAAATTTGTAAATAAAAACAAGATTAAAAGACAAGAACACTTTCTTATACATCATTTTATTTTCTTATACATATGATCCTTTATTAAGACGCGCTGTAAAGAGTCTGTTTACTACCGGTTCAATTTATTTAAAACATTTATAGTCGATACCAAGTGCTGCATTATTGTTGATTGTTTATTGATGTCGGACTTGAGATGTTCGTTCACTGTTGTTATGATTCTTCACTTCAAGTCCACGTTTTTAAATGGAACAGATCTGGCTGCAAGTACGACAGGCCAAGCACATTTGTACACGACACACACACACACACACACACACACATTTACATAAAAGGAAATTCAGAGTCTCCGATTAACCTCACTTACATTGCGCCCAAAGGAAACCAACAAAGTCATGGGGAGAACATGCAAAAGACCTGGACCGCACTGCCTGAGGATGGATCCTGGTGATTATTGAGCTGAAGGATGCGGTTCGGTTTCCTGAATCGACAGGTCATGACTGAAGTGTCCTCGAGTGAGGCATAGAAACCCTCACAAAATGCTCCCCAGGCACCGTGGCTAGTGCTGCCCACCGCCCCTGCCATGTGTTCTCACTACTGCCCCCTAGTGTGTGTGTCAGTGCATGAATTGTGAAAGATTCATTCTTCTGTGTGTAAAAGCTCAGCAACGAAAATAGTACTCAAATTATTTTATATATATATATATACTATTTAAATATCTAATTATTTATATGTTTTAAATTAATGCTCTTGTGAAAATGTTCATCTGAAATGATTTAGTAATTAATTTTGAATGTAGTGGAGAAAAAGCTGCTGGTTAGCTTCACTGCTAACCAGCTTTATTGCATTTAAGTCTATTCAATAATGAGCAAAAATCGATGAAAATCGAGTCTTTAATGATTCGCTTCCCGACATTTAGACGATTGTGTGTTTAAATAAAACAAGAAGTGAAGTGAGCGACACTGATATTGAAATAAAACAACGAGCAGGAAAGACAAAGCTTAAGGCAAAGCTAACATGCTAACATTAGCTGCAAAAAAATGCTATTAACTTTACCTTTCTCATCCCGCCGGTCTCCCGCCATCTTCAACAGTCTTTCTCTCTTCTGCTCGGGTTTCTGTGTCTCTTCTGACACTCTTATTAGCTTCCCGACATTTAATTTTTATCTACATTTAACAAAAAAACGACGTTCTAATGTTTTTGTTCGTGATCTGCTCTAAAATGGCTGAATGACTCGTTTCCGTTCATACCAGATGACTCGTTCTGTAACGAATCGATTCTTTGAATCGGCTCTTTTTGGTTCAAATAGAGTGATACAAATATAAAGTAATATAAAGTACAAAATAAATAAAGAATAAAAGCGCATTTTCAACAACAGTATCTGTTGTTTATAATTTTGTTATAAGGGACAAAATTCTGATAAATTATATATATATATATTATATTATATATATATAATGAGAGGCATGATGCTTTGGTGTAATTTCATACACAAATAATAAACAATAACATTAATTATTAGTTAAAAAATTATAAGTGAAACAAAAAAATGAATTTAAATGTAAAAAAACTAAATTCGAAATCGAAATTTCAATCAGAAAATTTTATTTTTTACATTTAAATTCAGTTTTTTGTTCCACTTCTATTTTTTTTTTTTTACCAATAATTAATGTTATTAGTTATTATTTGTCAAGTCGAAGTTTATTTTGGATTAAATCAGATTATAAATATACATTTATTTCATTAATATAACACATTTGAGGAGCCAGTACTGAAAATGAAAGAGTCGACTCTTGACTTTTGATCTGACTCACTGATTCTTTTATAGAAATATTACTCAGGTAGATGAATAAAAATGTTAATGTGTAAACATATTTTCTTATAAATATTATTTACAGTTATAGAATTTCTTCTTCCATAGTAAACATTTTTATATCTAGTTTGAGTGGAGAACAATAAATTTACAATTTACTAAAACCTTGTAAGTGATTTACATCAGCTGCTATAACATTTATTTATTATTTGTATGCTTCAGCATCATTTCTTTTTCCCTTTTAAGGCTGCTGAATGAACATGTCACTGAGTGAACATTAAAAAAACACCATAGGTTATAATATCTTAATCGTTTGCCATAAAAAATAAACCTTATTTCAAGGTAAAAATGATTGTACTTTTATTTAAAACAAGACAACATTATACATTACAAGAGGTGCACAAGACATACAACTATCATTTCACAACAAGTTCGAATCAAACTGATCCAAAGATTTACAACTAAACCTATAGAATCTTGAAATGGAAACCCCTGTAAAATGTACTTGTAAAAACAACACTCGTTATTCCTTTTTGCTCTTTTTGGGGTTCCTTCGTAAACATTTACGTAGGAGCCAGCAAACCAGTTTTACGGTGATAAACAGAGTCAGAACAACTACAGCCAGTAGAAAGGCAGCTACGTCTAAGCAGTAGTACTGATACCAGGAGAGCTCGTGGGATGCGACCCTCAGATGTTTGGCCCCCTTGTTGCGCATCACGTACTCGATCCAGTAGACGGCCTGGTCGAGCGGCTTCATGGGTTGATCGTGGTGGATTCGGGAAAGTCTCATCATGCTCTCTTTGTATCTAAAGCATGACATAAAAATAGAAATAAATGTCATTTTAAATGTTATTAATACAGTCAATAAAGTTTACTGTTCAATCGACAGAATTCATCCTCTAATCATACGTGCTAATATTAATATATTATTAAAACAACCTAATCTAACGTGAACTGAAATCCTTACTTACGATGGATTGTTGATTACATCACTGAGAGCATCTTTTAGGTCTTTGGTGTCCATTTTGTTGATATCGAGAATCACGGCGGCACCTTTTGCTTTCATGTGCATTAAATTATCTGGTTGATCAGCAAACAGTGGCAAACCCACCAGTGGAACTCCATGATAAATAGCTTCATATATTCCATTAGTGCCACCGTGTGTGACAAAGGCCTTGGTTTTAGGATGTCCTGTTAAACATAAATCATAAGTGCAACAGAAGACATCGAATTCAGACGTAAAAATGAAACGTTTCCATACCCAGTAAATCGTTCTGTGGAATCCAGTCGTAGAGCTTCGTGTTAGGAGCCAGAGATTCGGGTTTAGGACCCTTGTATCCCCACAGGACCTGGAATCATGAACATTTCTTTGAAGTAGGGGTGTTAGAAATAAGAGAGCATCTTATTTATAAACTGATTTTAAAAAATATTCCCTAAACAACCGCCACTAGAACAAATTCTCTTAAATAGCATTGTACAACGTTGACTGTGTATTATTTAAGAAAATAGACGGTCGTGCACAAAGAAAGGAAGCTGAAACTATATTTATAGTTATAAAATAAAAATATGTGAACTTTACTTTCTGGGGAATTTGTCCGAGTGCTGCCGCGATGGTGTTCGATCTTTCTTTAGTGAGGTTCTTTATCATGGAGCCGAGTGAAAACACAACAATCCCATCATCCCCGGAGCTCTGAACAAACTGCTCCATCTCCTACAAAACCAGAAAGTACTGAAAGTCATTCAAAATGCAGTCGAGATTGTAAATAAAGAACAATATCCATGGACAGTATGTACACTAGTATTGTAATTATTTATTATTAATGCAGTGGTTTGATTTGACATGTGAGAATTGTTTCTATTATGTTGCTTTATAAACGTAATAACGTCTGAGTTAGTATTTTAGCAGTGTTTAAGACTAGCAGTCGTTCAATGACCAAAGGTTTCATGTACAAAGATGATAAAGTGTATAAAGTACTACGTTATCTACTTAAGGCGTGTCTAAGCATTTATTAACTATGCCTGTATGCCCCGACTCTACAAACAACTAAAAAGGTCCCTGGTGTACTTTTGGTAGAGGCTTTGCTGGTTTGCAGTGCAACCCTCCAACGAATTTGAAGTTTGGCAGGAACGGACGTGGATACTCGAAGTCCCAGTAGGTTCGGATTAACCAGATATCGGCTTTACCCATCGACTCACACAGTGTTGTGGGTTTACCTGTGTGGCACAGAAGACAAATACGATTAGCACCAACTTTACATATACTAAACATATCAAAACTACTGGCTGATACAAGTCTTACATGTCGCACACTTGTGTATGTGTGAGTTACTACGTTAACCACGATCTCTCGCTAAATTAGCACGTGGTTATTCATCTAACATCCGATCGAAATGCTACTAGCTGTTCCTGACACTCTGGGACTCTGGGAGCAGGTGAAAATACATCCTCGTCCATCACAGTAGGGGTCCATTGCACTAGGACCAAGATTCTGACCTCCTCGGTCAGCGTGGTGCCATCTAGCTGCCACAACCGGGCAGTTCCTGCAGCAGATGTGTTTCTGCTAGGATGGGATAACTGTATATGTATGTATAATATAAGAGAGAGAGTGTGTGTGTGTGTGTGTGTGTGTGTGTGTGTGTGTGTGTGTGTGTGTGTGTGAGGGTGTGTGTAAAACCGCAGTGGCCTAATTTAAACCAACCAGTGGAAACGAAGACGATTTGGTAAAAGGAACCTTACCCATGATTCTGGTGAAATGCTTATCAAGCGCAAATCTAAAATGCATTTTGATCATCGCTGTGTGAACCATGTACAGCAGCATGTTCTCCACTCGCTCCATGAAGGTCATGCGATCAGTGAGATGCCCTTGAACAGCAGCAGCTGGCACAAACGAAGGCGGCGCGGGCATCTGCCCGCACTCGCGCTCGAATGCGTACGCAAACGTGATTCTGATGGAGATGACACGGGGCAGCGTGAGGACCTCCGCCATCAGTTCGGCGCACGGCATCATGGGATCGTATAAGAGTACATCAAAGTGAGACTCCTTCAGAGACTTCAGAAGTTCTTCATTCAGGAACATTCCTTCACAAACGGAACTCAAGTACTGCGAAAATCCAGACACCATGTTCCAAAACAACGAGAGTTTGTGGAAGCTGAAACCGCTGCAGTCCATCCATGCCGTGATCATTTTGCTCCACACCTCATCGGCCTCCTTCTGCTCCATGTCGATTTTGAAACTCATGAATCTCAGGTTCTCCTTCTGTGAATGTTGGACCGTCGGAGAGGAAGAATGCACGAGAACCGTCACGCTGTGATTCCGATCCGCAAGCTCGTTTATGATATTTCGAATGTTGTACCAGTGACTATATTCACCTGGAAGTACTAGAACATTGCCACCCAGACTTACTTCAGAGAAGCCGAGCAGCAGAACGAGCGAGTACAGACCCCCGCGTACGATCATCGTATCAAGAGAACCCACCACAGCACAAGACTGAGTCGAAACAACACAAGTCGGAACAGTCTGTGTTTGTTCTGTGTACAGGGTAATGACCTTTCACATCAAATCCAGTTAATGTTTACAGCCTGCTGCTATCTGTATGTACTGTTATCTAATGCATATCTCTCAATGGTTATGACTGAATTCATAATCTATAGTCTTGATAGTTTACTAACTTTAATATATATATAACCTGACTTCACTGACTCAAAAAATACACCAGGCCAAAAGGCAAGACAAATCTTGAGAGTCATGGGTTAAGCGCTCAGTTAAACAAGAAAATCTTACAAACAGGAGACAAAACAAAGACTGATGCACCTTACCCATTATTTCGGTAAAATATCTGTTGGAGTTAAGCATCACGTGTAATCGGAATAACGCCGTGTGAAGAATGTAGAGCAACATGTTCTGTACTCGCTCTGTAAAGTCCATGCGATCGGTGAGATGCCCATTAGCACCAGCGGCTGGCACATACGATGGCGGAGCAGGCATCTGCCCACACAGACGTTCAGCAGAATACGCCAGGCTGAGCCTGAGAGACATCACGAGGGGCAGCTCAAGAACCTGCGCCAGCAAGTCTGCACAGGGCATCATGGGGTCATACAAGAGGACGTCGAACCGCTCCGTCCGGAGTGACATCACAAGGTCATCGTGAAGAAACAAACCATCACACACACTTGTATAGAAGCGCGACATTCCTTCAATGGTTCCCCAAAACAACATGAACTTCTGGAAGCTACTCACATTCTGATCCAACCATAAGCTTAAAAGCTTCTGTGTCACGCCGTCCGCTTCATGTTCATCCATGTCGACGGTAAAAGTCATGATTCTAAACTTCTCTTCTTGAGAAAACTTTACGGTAGGCGAGGCCGAATGCACTAGAACCGTCACGTTATGGTCCCGGGAGACGAGCTCCTCTACGATGGCACGCATGTTGTGCCAGTGGCTGTATTCACCAGGAAGAACCAAAATGTTACCAGCTCCAGATAATTCTGACAAGCCGAGAAGCAAAATCACCAAGAAAAGTGAATGGCTCATGATCGTCTCCACAATGAATCAAAACGGAAAAACGTGTTCGACAGGGTCAAAGTATGTTGGGTTGTCCTATGTACAGTTAATGATCGCAAACGATAAAGTGATCGTTAATGTTTTAAGATTCTATCGTACATTGTCAAACCAGATCTGTAAAGCGTCGGCGTGGCTTCTGTTTTCTATTCCATCCAACCCAGGAGGTCACATGATCAGCTGGTTAACTGAGACCAGCTTATTAAACTAGTGAAATCAGGTGTGTTCTGATCTGGTTGGAATAATACCCAGCAGCCACACCGACCCTTTGAGGATGGGATTGACACCCCTGATCTATAGGTAGTTATACACCAGAAGTTATATAAATTATAATCGTTTAGTTAACCTAAAATAAACTACATTCAATCCATCCTTGCTTTTCTTATTATGGCCAGTTATTACATGTTATTACATGCGGGTAAATTATTAAATTGTATTTAATTTTCTGATAGTTATACAAAACATGGATGAACTGTAAAATTATCTTGTGTAGCAGCCGAGATTAAAAACCCCAGTTTTCTGGTTGAGGGTGTGAAGCTCTACATACGAGACCACATCATTACTTGATTTAGAATAATTCTTTATTCTAATCTGGACTTACCAATGATCTCAGTGTACAGGGGGTCCCACTTCATCACAGCCAGCAGACTAAACAGAAAATCTTGTAAGACATTAAATAAGACATTTTTCACTCTCATGATGAAGTCCATGTGCTCGGTGTAACCCAGGCCGATCGCCGGGACGTAGGACGGAGGTGTTGGGAGCTGTGCACAGCGTCGCTCAAGGACACTTCCAAACGTAAACCTCAGACTGATGACGAGAGGCAAGTTTAGTTTCTCAGCAAGGATGTCACCACACATTTGCATGGGGTCTATCAAAACAACATCAAATTTTTCCTTTCTCCACCTCTCCAGTAGATCTTCCCGCTTGAAGAGCTCCCGACACAGTTCTTGATTTTGTTCCGTCATCAAGTCGATAATTTCATTCATCTTCTGATAGGATTGATATATGGTCGAATTCTGAAGCTCATAGATCCAGAAGTCAATGAAATGATTTAAGTTCTTAATGACGTCCTGCTTGGTGAAGGACACGTGGACGACCTCCACATTATATCCTGAAGATTGTTCTGTCTTCACTGATGGTGTAGCAGTGTGAGTGACGACCGTCACCTCGTGTCCTCTCATTATCAGCTCATCTATTATGATTTTAATGTTAAGCCAGTGGCTGAACTCCGCCGGCCAGATGAGGATCTTTCCGGCCGTTACACAGACCGGCGTCTGGACCAGACAAAATAAAAACAGAAGACTGACAGCAGCTCGTTTCTCACCTGGACTCATACTGGCAGCGCTCATAACACACTGAAACCTGAACACGAAGCTGCTGAACACTGACCTGTAAAAGTACACAATCCACAATGAAGAGTGACTTTACAAATAGAGGAACATTGAACTTTAAGCTTTTCCTCCCTATTACACTCGTTATACACCCACTGTGACAATATCGTCCATTATTGTGGTCTAAACGCCATAAAGCAAGAAATACAAGTTCTTTCACATCCTGCTTCTTTGAAATAAACTTTCACCTGCGTATAAAGTTTCATTTAGTCAAGATTAGCAGCAATCTACTAGATTACGTGTTATTGATTTACAGATGGAGATTAAACCAGCATGGAATTGGCCTGGTCAGGCTGGTTTATAACTGGTTGACCACCTTGGTCGTGTTGGTCAGGGCTGGAAGACCAGCTAGGTCAGAACTTTAATTTAAAAATAATTTTATAATAGTTTGCTGTCTTGTGTATGAGAAAGTACTTGAGTCTTTAATAATAATACACATTTTCTGACATGTTCATGAAAACATTTGAGACTTAAAACAACATTTTGACGAAGAAAATAAAAAAATATTATATTTCTCTATATTAAACTGTACATCAGATCTCAATAACATCACTGAATGTCTCTTTAAAGCTATTAAAAGCTAGATATAACTTTCTATTTCGATCTTATATTTATTTCATTATTATCACTAATCCTAATATAATGTATGTATTAATATAATTTAAGTTCTGATGGAAGCTTCTGGAAACTCCCTGGTACCTAATACAGGTGTGTTAATAATAATTCCACCAGTCCACTTCAGTTCTGTTTACTACAAACTCTAAATAAAATATTAAAATATTTATTTATAAAATATACCAATAATTTGAGGGTGTAGAATGTAAAAGAAAAGCCAGAAAGTTAAATAATAAGAAAACTTTTGTGCTTTATTGGGTTTTTTTGTTTAATCACGCCAAAATCAAAATAAAACACCGCACATATGGCGCCAATATCACAATCTTTTATTGAAAAGCACTTTTATAAATGATTAAATAAATAAATCTAAATCATATTCATCCTTAACTTGGTTAACTCGTTTAATCCTAAATTATTTTAAGTTAAACCAACTACAATTAGGCTCCTAAAGACTATATAAATATAAAAACCACGCAGTTTTAATTAAAATATTTCCTTTAAAATCATTTAGATAATAATCACTGATGTGAATTATTTTCAATAGAAACTCATTTTCTTCCTCTTAAAGCAAATACTGAGCAGTCTTTGTTATCTTCAACACATCTACAGCCGCCGTTCACTTAATTCTAATAATAATCAGAACAAATATTATATTGTGAAACTCTTACATTTGTGTAATTGTTTGATCATGTGTGTACACCAATCATAAGATTATGACCACATTCTTGATGTTGTGCAGTAACTGGGATGTTTTCTGACTTTACTCTTCTCATCTGGTGGATTTGTTAATAAAAAGACTTTTGGGATTTGTGTGCATCCTCTTTGTTTACATTTGTTTATCTCAAATCGTCGAACATCATGTTTGGTTCACACAGAGATTCAGAATCTCGTTCTATCTCGTTCTCGTTCTCTCTATCTCTCTCTCTCTCTCTCTCTCACACACACACACACACACACACACACACACACACACACACACACTAGAAAAAGCTTCTTGATTCCGTGTTTATCCTGGTAGAAATCATGGTGGCATGTTAATAGTTCCAAAAAATAAGTTCTTGTTCTCCTAAAACCGTCATTGGAGAACCGGAGATGTTTTATCGTGTTTTTATGGAGACTATTTAACCCTTTAATCTGTTTATCTTACACTTTTAAACACCTTATTTATCAGTAATTAACCTTATGTGTCACAAATATACAGAATGTATAATTAAAGTGACTTTAGTTAAAGAGAATTATCTGTCTGTGTCGACCAAATAAATAAACACAACCAACAAACACATCCAGAAATCTTTGTTTAATTGGCTAAATTCTACTTTTAACATCATTAGTTGTTACAAATATAAACACGTATAATCCAGTTAAACCGAAACATAAATAATAACTTAGCAGCTTCTGACAAATGTCCTTCCCGTATTCCCATGATGCCTCAGTAAACCTGGATCACATCGTCCCACTCTTTAATAGGCCAGACACCGTTCTCCAGTACGTTGGGAGGAGAACTCTTCCAGTCCCAAGTCTTTACTGGGATGTTCCAGTCGGACCCGTAGTTTGCCGTTATATAATCCAGGGTCTCGCAGGGAACTCGAACCTTCAGCTCCAGCAGCTCGGTCCAGCAGAGGCTGAACCGGGGGAAAGCGTACCTACCGGAAGCAAAGGGACACCATCAGGACTGAACACAAAGTGTCTGTAACGAGATTCAAATACACCAACACATAGAAGTATAAAAGCAAGTGACAGAAATATAAATCAGCCTTTAGTGTGTCACCTCACAGCAAGACGGTCCTGGGTTCGAGGTATATAAGGTGAATTGGAGTGCGTTTGATATAAACTGGTGTAATAACGAATCTTGTGTAACCATTATAATTCATGAAACTGTAAAATGTAATTAAAATTCTAATAAAACAAACATGATCACATCCATATTTATCACAATAAAGCAAACATATGTAGCACCGTGTTTCTGTGGGTTAGACAACATACTTAAACTTCTTGCCGCTTTTCGCCTGTGTGCCTCCATTCCAGACGATGTCGCCGTCCTCGTAGAAAAAGAAGATGTCCAGTTTTATATCCAGACCTTGGAATGAGAGCTCCAGACTGTCCTCGACCTGCAATACACACACAAGCAGCAGCATCCTAATGCATTATAAGAACTATTCAGCTCATAACGTCATGTACAATCTCTACCTTCCCAAACTTGTGTTTAAGAGCGAGTCCGGCGCTCTGGAAGGCTCGAGTAATGTCATGCCTGTAGTCTGTGATCCAGACGCCCAGGTCCACGTCTTTACTGTAAGGAATGATGTTGCATTGCCGGAACCAACCTCCAAATGAAAATATAAATGAAAAATAAAAGTATTAACAAGAATATCAAAAAGAGGACAGATTAGGAAATTATTTGTAAAGCTGATTTGAACCTTAACAGGTTTTTTATTTACCGAGACATGTGCCACTGCTCAACCAGAACGGAACGTCCAGATCTGTGAGAACTCGAGCTGCGAGATGCAGGAGACTTTTAGCTTTCATCCTAAAATCCATGGCCTCAGGAGACGTGTCATCAGGATACAACTACACACAGAGACGCTTATTATTCATGATAAAGACATGATTTGAGATCATTTCGGAATAGAAACATTATAGAAACCTGGTAAAAAGATGCAGCCTCTCGGTATCGACACTCCAGGAAGCGACTATGGGAATGTTGCTTTAGAAAACTTGAGAAGTTTTTGGGGATCCGCACATCCAGCCCATCCAGGGTGGTCAGGATGAGATCTGGTCTTAAAGACACACACACACAGAAACACAAGGAGCATCTCATTCGTCCAAATTTTATTTACATGCATAAATGCGGTTTAACGTGATTTAAGAACTTGTGTGTATTGGATGAGATAAAACTAGTGATGACACAGTCTACCTAAATTATTTTTTATTAATTAATTATTTTGAAAGTCTTACAAACTGTATTTGTGATTAAATGTATTTATTTATCTAACTAATAAACTTGGCAGCTTGGTGAATAACAACAGCGCCCTCTGCCGTTTAAAGTGAATATCGAGTCCTAAAACAGGAATACTGATAAGAATCGTTCCTCAAGTAAATCGAGTCATGAATCGATTCGTGGTGAATCGTTACATCCCTGGTTTAAACATCATTATCAAATATGGTCACACATGATCCAGGTAATCAGTCACCATCAGCGCATCTGAATTGCTGTATGTACCGGTCGTAAGCCCCTGCGAAGCGACCCAGGTCCAGCTTCCTGAAAGGGCCGAAGTTGAGGTCCATGCTGGTCCGGAGACGTAGCGGTCCGTGCCACAGGTAGTTACCGCTTCGTTCGTACAGTACGACCACATGTACCAGGCGGTCCCCTAAACGGAAGAGCAGGTGGAAGGGGATCTCACGTCCTGCTTGATCATCCATATGAACCAGCCTGGGGTCTTTCCCCCGGATCTCCAACAGCTCCATACCACGATCCTCTGCAGCTTCTAACAGGCTCATCTTCAAATTAAATAATGGAGAGGACAGTCATGAGCTGTTATACATCTTATACTAACTGTTATACATCTTACACTTACTGTTATACATCTTATACTAACATTTACATCATTTATTCATAACGGCTTACAGCACAATTAAAGGTTAAAGGATTAAAGCATTACTTTACATTACCCTAAACACTAGATTAGGACTAGGGTGTACGCTAAAGTCAACATCACTTCATTATGTATCGATTCACAAATGATTCAAATTAGTGATTCATTTAAGATAACTCCAGATTCACTCCAAAGAACTGGTGGTTTAGTCATTTTAGTCTTTAGTAACGGACTAGGAACAACTTACATCATATTTCCAGAGATGAGCGAACAGGCCAAAGGTGATGAAGACCCTGTGTGTGCAGAGGAAGGTGCAATGCGGCTCTTTTATCTTGCTGTCCTTGAGCAGAACGGCATCTTGGGAAAGCAGACTTAGAGAAGCCGTGTCCAGCAGAAACACAGGCATGTTAAACTTGTGTGCCAGGCCCAGAAATTTCTTCACTAAATGCTGTGATCACACACAAAGAAAAACAATATCGATATGCAAGTCGTCCAGTATGTGAAGGTCGTTTTAAGGTCGTACTTTATGATGTTCGATACTGGTACTGGCTTACCCATTGTGCCTCATTTCCGGTCAGATAACCTTTTTCACTCAAAGCCTGAAGGTCCTGCAGTGGAATGATGGAAAAGAACAAAAAATCAATCACAGTATTTCACACCGATAATAACGACATGATGCTGTTTATATTTCGTTTTTCAGTTCGGCTCTGAATCTAGATC
>JAOTRQ010000019.1:274367-284592 GCA_028565875.1 Hoplisoma paleatum | reverse complement strand
CACTTTCCTGGAGTTGTGATGAGCAAACCCACATGAGGTCTTGTTCCAAATCGTTTACCTCCCTCTTGAGTTCAGTTCTCTATTTGAGCATAGTGGTCACTATAGGGAATAAGAAATCGTTTGAGACACAGGGAGAAAGACAAAATCTGATTTCTCTCATAATGCTTTGATTTTCAATATTTGTATATTAGTAATAAAACTATAAAAGTCGTAGTAGTTAATAATCAACTCTCAAAGATTTGTCAATAAAAGACTTTTCAAAGAAAAAGATTGTTTTTCTGCCTTCTGTATAAGATGATCTACAAATGAAGTCAACACATTCAATAGTATTTGTGTGTTACATTTATATATTTTGTTAGATCGCCGTAGCACAATTGTGCAACCCCAATATAACGTTGAGTTTTTCAAAAGTGTGTGTGTGTGTGTGTGTGTGTATTCGAGCTGAGTTGCAGGCATGGGAAAGACCAATGAGAAGACAAAGCTCTCACAAAGTTAATAGAGGACATTATTTTATTCTAAAAAGCCTTGGGCATGTAAAGCTTTCCAAAACATTTATTGTTGCAAGAGACACCGTTGCAGACTGCAGAACTTTAGGAAATAGTTTGAACCAGTGTTATGTTTGGCATGTGAATGGCCAGACTAATGACCAGAAGAATACCATCCCCACAATCTAGTATGGATGTGGGTCATTCATTATGTTTGGCTGTTTTTCATCATTGTATAACACTG
This sequence comes from Hoplisoma paleatum, assembly GCA_028565875.1. Classification (NCBI taxonomy): domain Eukaryota; kingdom Metazoa; phylum Chordata; class Actinopteri; order Siluriformes; family Callichthyidae; genus Hoplisoma; species Hoplisoma paleatum. The sequence goes on along the minus strand of JAOTRQ010000019.1, from coordinate 283,863 downwards.
ATTCCCCCAAAAAAACTGCCTATTTTAAAGGATCTTGCACATCAAGAATGGACAACGATTTCAACTAAAAATCCAAAGGCCTGTACAATTGTATTGACCAGTATAATTTTTGTCGATTGTATTGGACAGAAGGAGCAGGAGCCAAAGATACTTTGCAAGTGCCCTTACATATTTATATATGTAAGGGTATAAACACATTTATGTTTTTTTTAATGTTGTGTTCTTCAACCACTGAATTAAGTTGTCAAACATAACCGCATGTCCTTTCTAATATGTTTTTGTATTTAGTCTTCACTATGGTTTACTGTGTGGCACGGAGTTGCTCCAATCGCTCTGAAAAAGGAGTGAAAATGTATGGTTTCCCAACTGACACGGAGAGGAGAAAAAAGTGGCTGGCTCAACTCGGCAGAAATGATCTTACTATTACCAAACAATTCAACAGCAAAAAATTATGTCAGGTATGTGGTCTTTGTTTATGAAAAGTGCAAATATAAACAGATTATGTGAAAGAAGGGAAAGAAAATAAAACGTATGGAGTGTTGATGCACGGTGAAGGTGAGTTTATTGAATCTTTCTTTGTTGAGTGAGTGTCAGAAAAAGTTTTTTAATTTACACTTACAGAAGTTTTTCCTGCTTATGTTTAACAAATTTAATATTTTATGTATATGGGTGGTCCTAATACTGTGCACTCAGCTATTATTGTATATGTATTTTATTGTATGTGTGTATCTAAAACCGAGTTGGCAATTGTGAAAAGTTAATTACCATCGCTTTGCAGGCACATTTTGAGGAAGACCAGTTTGTCAGGACCAAAAAGGGCAAGACAAGGTTGAAAGCAGAAGCTATTCCTACCATCTTCGCACATCGCCCCATGTTGATAAAGAGGACGGCCCCTGTACAACAATTCACAACTGAACCTTTAAAAAGAAAGTCCATATTTGCAGAACACAACTATAGTACTGGAGATGACACAGGTACAATCATACTAAATTCATAAAAAACATCCCGTATTAATTAATCAGGTCATTTATCAATCAACAACTGTCATGCCTTCCATGTACATCAGTTTTAAAGACAAAAGAAAGAAGAATTGAGGGAATGGAGAAAAGAGAACGTAAGTATGATTTTTGTTTCTAATGAACAATTAACCATTAATCTAAAATAGACAGCAAAATCACAAAGGCAAAATTTAATGTTACAATTGTTATCTTGGAATTTTTTACAAAGTAAACAAAAGTGTAAATTAAACTAATCTTGAATGTGTTAATTATTATTAATGTTAGGTTTGTGTGTGTGTGTGTGAAAGAGAGATATAAAAACCACATGCTGAAACATAAATTAAAAGTTCTGAAGGTTTGGCAGAAGTAATCTGGGATCAGTGATCGGAACATTAGAATGATGTTCCTGTTTATCGTCTCGTTTTTTAGGATGAATAAGCGAATGAATGAACGTGTTAGTAGCCACGCCCCTTAAATTATGCTCATTCTGATTGGCTGGCTTGGGTTGGAAGGAAGATGGCGTGTCCGCTTATGTATGATAGCCACTGTGTAACCTGGAAATAATTATTGATAATTCTGCCGACTGAGAGTTAACGTGGTCGTCTCCCTCATTATTGCCGTACGTATGATTATTTACACACACACACACACACACACACACACACACATTCATATTCATACACCCATACATATACACACACTAATTCATTCATACACACACACACACACACACACACACACACACATTCATACACCCATACATACATATATACACACACACATTCATATTCATACACCCATACATACATATACACACACTAATTCATTCACACACACACACATACACCCATACATACATATACACACACTAATTCATTCACACACACACACACACACATTCATACACACACACACATCCATACACACATCAGTTTTGACTCGCAGTAAAAGTATTGTGAACTAGTTTGACTTTTCTGTTACTTGTCACGTATATTCATATGTATATTTTGTAAATATTTTTGTATTTGATGTAACCTATTAAATTTTTGATTCGATATCAGATGATGATTTGAAATTATGTTACTGTTATGCTTTTAAAATATTGTGTATTACAATATTGTGTATTAAGTTGAATGTATGTTGGAAATTATTTCAGTGTTTGGGACGTGTCTAAGTGGGGCGAGACAATAACAATTAAATGAAACAGGTGTATATCACGCTGAGAAAGACTGAAGGCTTTAAAATTAAAAGCTTAACAAGTTTTCTTTTTCATGTTCCTGATTACATTCGTACGTAGTTTTTGCCCTTAAGAGTAAGTTTACATAGAAAAGTAAAAACAAATGTAGATCATGATGAGCACCATTAATATTTGCTTTACTGTCATCTCTAGAAAATCAACTATTGGTGGAGAAAATGACAAAAGGCAAAGTAGTTCTGGCTTACAGTGGTGGACTGGACACATCCTGCATTTTAGTCTGGCTTAAGGAACAAGGATATGATGTTATTGCTTACTTGGTATGAACTTGCTCGGAAATCTTTTCTTCTGACTGACTTCCTTCTCTCTTTTCAGACTTCCCCATGTACTGTAAATCATGCACAAAGAACAATAATGAGTTTGCTTGCAACCTCTCAATTACAGTAAATAACACAGGACATTGTTCATCTGGTTTAACTGCTACATTAAGAAAAGAGAATGACTTCCTAGTAGGTATTGCAATAGAGACCGGAGGGATGCCAGTTCTAGGTGCAATGCCCGCTGAACAAAAGCCCTCTGAGCAAAGGCTTTAATCTTTGACTGCTCAAAAATGTTCGTTTCTAAGTTACTTTGGATAAAGGCATCTACTTAATATAAAACTTTTTAATGTTATGCAACACTTCCTGTTTATATTGCATGTACTGAAACTACCAAAATGTGTTGTGCAATCCTGGGCATTTAGATATAAACTTTTAAATTTAAAATTATTTTTCATGTCACAGCATGTTGGTTGTCCTCATGTCATCTTAACTGGAAATCAGGTGTTCTTGCAGAGCTGGTTAATTAGCATCTATAGTATTTCACCAATAACACCCAGACAGGTTTTCTCCTCAGTTTAGATTACATTGAATATAATTGAAAACACATTCACTCCGCATGTTTTTCTTTACAATTGTATTTTTGGTATTAATGTTTTTGTGTATAAAATATCTATTGTCATTAATAAAAGCACTATTAAATTGATGTGACATTGATTGCTTGGTGGTTAAGGCACTAGGCTAGAGAACATAGTCACCATATGCCCCCGAGCAAGACCCTTTACCCTCAGTTGCTCAAAATGATTGGTGTTCAGTAATAATTGTAAGTGGATTCATATGTATGCTAAATGCTGAAAATGAAAATAAATGGTAGTCTGTTATTTATCAAAAAAATATCAATTTTAGGGTTTTTTTGGTCTATGGCTTTTCATTGAGAATAAGTTTTGGCCCTTTATTAAGAATTGTTTGGGCACAACTGGTCAAGATTTGTATTTAGATGATCAATTCTATGCATTTACAGACTGATTAATTACAGTGATTGTAATGAGTTACTGTGAACCACCAGTAGATGGCGCAAAATCCTTACATTTCATATAATATGCGGCATTGCTACAGGGCTGATGTTTGGCTTGCGTTGAGTATAAAAAAATATAACAGACATTGGAAATTGTTTTTATTTTTTTGGTACATACATTCATATTTTTTAAATTATGTAAAGAGAATTAATTTGACCAAAAATGATAAATTTCTTTTATCATTTTGGGATGACCAAAACGAGCATGTTCTTGTATTACGTTTTATTATTATCTTCTAATATATTAATTAAATTTACTCTTTTCCAGGCAAACATTGGACAGAATGAAGATTTTGAGGCTGCCAGGAGAAAAGCGGAGAAACTTGGTGCCAAAAAGGTCATTCTGAATAATAAATTAGTAGTGAATACTAACACAGGGTGATAACTGAAGCTTTACTTAAATGTAAAAATGAGCCCCAGTGCTAAAACTAGATTGAAAACTGTCAGGAAGAAACAAAAAAGAATTAACTGAGCAAAAAAAGAAAACAAAGAAAGCAAATGTGTATGTGGTCTGTCCATGTGTCTGTGGAACAGGTCTTTATAGAGGATCTGCGTGCTGAATTTGTAGAAGAGTTCATCTGGCCCACAGTGCAGGCCAATGCCATCTACGAGGATCGCTACCTACTAGGAACGTCGGTTGCCCGTCCTTGTATTGCCCGACGCCAGGTCCAGATTGCCCGTAAAGAGAGGGCACAGTTTGTCTCACATGGTGCCACCGGAAAGGTTAGTACGCATTTAAAATTAATATAAGTTTCCCTCTTTAGGGAAACAGGTCAGAATTGTGAACACTTTGTTGCTTGGTTATCAATTTGGGGTGGTTCCAAGATTTAATACATGTTTAATTTTTAGGGCAACGACCAAGTTCGCTTTGAGCTAACTTGCTACGCCCTCTACCCTGAAGTGAAAGTAAGTACCTAAGGCGTGGCCACAATTGTAAAGGATGATTTACAGTTAAAATTGAGCCAAAATGCATATAAACTTTTAATATAATTTGAAATGGTCTTGCCCAGATGTAATTCACAAACAGTGTAAAGTACAATAAGAATGATGCTAAATTAATCATCTGAATGAAGGCTTAAGCCATGATTTAGGCAGACTGAGGTTATAGTTAGGCAGACTGAGGTTAAAGGTTATAGTATAGGCATAGTTATCATTTTTCCTCTATTCAAAAGATGTGCAATCTAATCATTAGATTATCGCTCCATGGAGAATTCCAGAATTTTACAATCGTTTCAAGGGACGTATGGACTTGATGGAGTATGCAGAGGTACTTCCAAGACTTTTGATGTTTTACAATTCATTTTCAATATAACAAAAATAAAATAAAGTTTACAGAATATCAAAAATGATGAATAACTACATCTTACATTTCAGAAACATGGCATTCCAGTTCCTGTAACTCCATCCGCTCCTTGGAGCATGGACGCCAATCTCATGCACATCAGGTGAGTTCTTACAGTCCAGAAACACTTATGTTTTTTCACTTATATTGCCTTTTATGAGGCAAAAGTATGTTCAGTTCAATTAAATGGGCAGTTGCTGTGATTCAAGTTGTTGGTTCTTCTTTAACAAATGAGTTCCCTTGCAGTTCTTTTTATAAATGCGTTATCTGTTATTTTATCTGTTTAGGTTATATTTCTTCTCTTATTTTCAGCTACGAGTCTGGAGTTCTGGAGAATCCGAAGGTAAATGACTTCACGTCATGCAACATGCAACTAACATACAAAAAATCGTATGTAATGTTAACGGGTTGTAACGGGTAACACCCATGACACACAAAACTGGTGATAAACGAAACACACGTGACACATGAAACACACATAAGGGACAACACAAGTAACAGGTGACCCATGTAACATATGTAACATATAAGACATAACAGGTGACCCGTAGCGTGTGACACACAACATATGATCCACATCAAATGTGGCACAACTAACACGTAACACACAGGAACTAGCAACCTACCGATCCCCCAAAATCATAATGAATGAACTAGGGTTAAATTAATGGTGTTTGTGGCAGCAGGAACAAATATGGTTCTGATATTTTTTTATCTCTTATTGCTGGGTTAATTCCAAGACGGGGATCAAATACTGTGACAACTCTGACTCCTCTGTGATCAAACATTCCTCTTTCTCCTCAGTTTAATTTTCCCTTCTTTATGTACACACCCGCAAAGCAGCCTGGGATCGTCAGACAGAGACCTTCCCTCATGGGAGCCCCAACTAATTTCTGATTTCATGGGAATGCCCGGCCCAGCTGGGCCTCCTAGATGCTCAGCACTTTGAGTTTCGAGACGAGCATTGTCTGCCTCAGGCTTCAACGTGGGAGGGGAATGCATGTCTGGATGACACCGTGACACCAGGATGTCACCGTTAACTGTTACGTACAAAGGCTTCCGTCACACGTCCATGTCCGAGAGTGCGAGAGTAGGGAACAGGCAGGGAACGAAGGATTATTCATTCCAGTAGTCTGTGCTGGAATGGACACTGGTAAACCTGCGCTGAGCACTTAATTTGGTTCACCTTTCTGGTCTGTACAGTCAAGTCTTTTTCTTTATATAAATCCCGTGCTGCCATTTATATCATACTTCAGATTATTTGTGCTTTTTTATGTGCGAGTCAATTGCAACTGAAATTCATTCTGTGTATTAATGACTTTATTCCAATTAACCAATGAATTGGACCAGATCGGGGTTTTGTGATATTTTTGTTCTCAGCCTTTACCTCAGTTACCTGGTAACAGTTAATACTACCGTATTGGCCCGAGTATAAGCCGCATATTTTTTCTAAATTTCGAACATAAAAAACTGTGGTGCGGCTTATTTGCGTGACCGGTAATTTTTCAGTTGTAACAGAAACTTCAAATCTAGCTGCACATTTATAACACAACATGTTATGATGCAACAATGACGCTCATGTTTGGATTTTTGAATAAGTGGTTATTGGGTTTATTATCATCGCATATCGACCCAGCCAATGTCACCTCCTCTGGCCATTCCGTGTCTCCGTTCTTACCGAGGGCACCCCGGCACCGCCCGTCTCATACCAAATTTCTGGAAGCAACGCCTTGCGCCATCTAGCGACCCAGTATCCACCACACCAGCCCAAAGAGAATAGATACTAGATCAAGTTTTATTCTCGCAGTTTTTATATATTTTTTCTGAATCCCTCTCAAAATTAAAAGTGTGGCTTAAATTCGGGTGCGGCTTATACTCGGGTCAATACGGTATATTATTTAAGAGCAATCAAGCTCATCAGCAACCTTCTCGTTACTGGTCCTGTTTTTTCAAGTTATGTGCTACCCTTTACCCCCTGGTTAGGATCACAAAAGGAAAACTGGGTTCAAGGCAAACCCCAGAAACACTAAGAACTGGGCACAAATCCATCACAGGACTTGGGCCACCTGGCTTGACTGATCACGCCTGATTGGACACCCAGTCATCTAGTATTAGAGCTGAAAATTGAACCCGGTTCTGATATTATTTTTGTCCTAGTCTTTGTTTCTACCTCGTTCATGCTCAGCTGGAAGTTTTACGCCTGTCATTTGTCACAAGCAATGCTCTTCAAAAACGTTCTCACCCTTTACTGACTCTAAATATGTCCTGCAGCCACATTAAGGCTCATTAAAATAGCAGATCTGACAAAGTTAAAGACCCCGTCTTACCCTTTGACCTGACCGAGAGGACTGATATGAAAGGAAGACCTTGTTGTTTGGTAAATACAAAGAGACCTTTGGTGTAACTCTGAGGAAATGAAATGTCTTCGAGCAGCTGATTAATCTCTGTGTTCTTTCCCTGTGGGCAGAGGTTTGTGTGGTCAATAGTTTTTGGAGGTCTGGCGAGATTTGTTATGTGGCCACTGTCCTATCAAGCTGTTGGACCTGCGCACTCACCTGAAATCGTAGGGTCACTGTCGAGTCATGAGATTATGACCCGAGAGGGTGCGGCAAACGGAGCTGCTGGAATGGCCTGGGCATTATTTGATAGGGTCCAGATGGATTGTCACGGCCATCCTGAGCTATACTGACTGCAATAGATCCCACAGCTGCTAAAACGTGCTGAGATATGTAATTTTAGCTGGAATGCTTAAATACAGTAAATAAATAAAAATCGCAGGGTCAGTCTGTGTCAGTCGCGCTCATTCAACTAATACGGGACATATTGGTGGAATATCCTTTTCGGGTTAGCAACAGAATCAAAAGCCAAAATTTTTATTCAGTCAGTCTGTCCTACAATACAATAACCATCAACCCCACAAATATTATTAGCAAAATGATGACTGAAAAGGCACAAACAGAAGCATAATGTTTATAATTATGCCTGTCCTACGTAACATTATGCTACTCTTCAATATTTTTACAATATTACATAAACAGTAAGAGAAAAAGGATTAACAAGATAATTAACATTTATGAACTTCAATAATGGCCTTACATACCTTTTTTAAAAATAACAAATGTAATGGGAAACGTTTGTACACAAATAGGAAGTAAATTTACTTTTGCTCTGTACATTATGTGTATTATTTTATAATAAACCCAGTCATCAAATTTCATAACATGAGATTTTATAGTTAGACTATTTGTATTTATATAATAGCCAACCTTATTAATAACACGTATGGCTCGTTTTTGTAAGAGATCTATAACATTTACTGTTGTTTTATTAGTAGAACCCCACACTTCCACACAATATGATGTATAAGGCAGGATTCGAGGGTGGATTCATACCCAAATTAGTCAAGGGCTCCCTACAGACACAATGGTCTCTGTTGCACTTACTGTGGGAACAATTTATGCCTGGGTTATGGAACTTTGTAAGTATCGTCCGTTAACAAAATTGTTATGAAGAGAATCATTGTGTAATGAAAATGAGAAGAGAATCTAAATTTTTAAGCTTTTTGCCTGTCTGTGTTTTAAACAAATATATACTTTATTTATAGATTGTGTTCTATATCTGTGGTTGGCTTCAATACAAAACATTTTCCCATCAGATCTGCGTTCTCAAATTACCAGGAAGCTTCTCCAGACAAGGAGCAATAGTCAAGACAGGCGATTTAAATGTCACTTCCAATCCAGTGCCCACATTTCAATGCTTTTTCTCTCATTCCTGTCCCTCCATCGTTTCGTTCTTCTGATCCCCGATTCCCTCACCCCTATCCTATAAAAAAACTCTCCACCTCTCTCTCACTTTTAGCTCAGAGTCTTTGATTGAAAGGCAATGAGGCAGCTAACATGTGGAAAGCGAGAAATTTACTTGCTCTAAGTTCATGCGGTGGCCCTCTTTCAGGGGTGTGCATTCACTCGCCTGGGAGGACAACAATATGGGCAGATCCTAGATAAAGACCTGCATAGTGAGCCGCCTTAGCGGGGACATGATGGGCCAGTTCACGGACCATTTGCCACCAATGCTACCCCTCTTTTCTCCCCCCTCTGTTTTTTTTTCTTTTTTACCTACACCCGCTGCTCGGTCAGGGCCATGCAGCAGGGCAGGTCCACCCACAGGGGGCTGTAATTGAAATTCATTGATCTGGTCACATTCTATCTGTGGCTTTTGGATGGATTCCCTTCTCTATATCAGCTGAGCTTGTGATATTGTCTAATATGGAACCAATTTTAAATCGAAACGCCATGTTAATTTATTCGATTGCAATTCTTCCGTGAGTTTATACAATACACCAACACAAACTCATCAATTTAAAAACCTTTAACTTGCGACAACTATTTGAACCTACACCTACACCCGGGCTCGATTCCTGGTTAGGGGGTTTATAAAAGTCCAAAGATATGCAGTAAGGTTAATTGGAGATACTGCAATTGTCCTCTGTCTGTGTGTCTCTTTGTGTGTGTGTGTGTGTGTGTGTGTGTGTGTGTGTGTGTGTGTGTGTGTGTGTGTGTGTGTGTGTGT
>JAOTRQ010000019.1:256807-269030 GCA_028565875.1 Hoplisoma paleatum | reverse complement strand
ACTATTAGTCGATTAGTTGAAGTAAATGATGACCTCTGGTCGACCAACAAAATCCTTGGTTGTGGACAGCCCTAGTATTTTGCATATTCTGAACACCCATTCGAATCTCGGCTCTGCTACCGTTCCGGTCAGCTGATCGACGTCTGACGGGCACAATTGTCAGTTCAAGGCGGTGATAATATTGCCCACTGAGTTTACTTTGTGGGAACAGACCGGACCGTGTGTGAAACCCTAGTTAGCAGGTAAAGAGACCACTCGCGTACAAGATGGGCCGAGGAGAAGACGGCGAGGGATTGGCCATGCTGAACCCTGTAACAAGGCGGAAATGCAGAATTAAATACAACTAAAGACATAACATGAACACATATTTATAACGTTTCTAAATTCCGAAATGTTATGTACAATTTGTGTATAAAAATGTGTATTAGTATTATTTGTACTTCAATCAGGGCTCGGTATTAAGCTCATATTAAAAATGTGTTTATTCTCTGACAGGTGTGCCCATCAAGGTCACCCACCTTACAGAGGGCACGACTAGAGACACACCACTGGAGATTTTCACCTACCTCAATGAAGTAGGGTAGGTTTACAGTATCGTTTTGTTAATCACACATAACATTTCAACCATTTTTATAATATTTTATTGGGTCCTGCTTTGCTGACAAAACAGCGCCACCATTTCAAAAATAACCTGCCACCACACACCACTTTATAGGACCATTCGAACTTTGTTAGTCCTACTACTGAATACTTGGAACTGTGGTCATTTGACTCTTGAACTTTGATGATCTGCTCACGTTCAGTAAAATATCTTCATTGATGGTGGTTATAATGTTACTCGTGGACTGTGTTTTGTTTCCTTTTTAATGTATGTGCACCACCGGCCGGGCGCCCCCCGCAGGGATAGTCGATGTATCGTGAGATGGCGACCAGGATATTTATATATATTGCTCTTCCTTATGGGGTCAGTAATGTCCTGGTGGTTCGAGAACTGAGCACTTTTATTCTCAGAACCGATTTCTCTGGCACCGAACACCTAACTGCTCTCTAGGGCTTCCCCCAGCACTGCTGCCCCCTAATGTGTTCACTAGTGTGTGTAAATATGTGTTTCACTTCCCAGATTGGGTTAAATGCAAAGTAATAATTCCTGTGGTGAAAGTGTTTGTATTGATAACTTTGTTTTAATGTTTTGTTTTCAATCCCTACAGAGGAAAGCACGGAGTGGGTCGAATTGACATAGTGGAAAACCGTTTTGTGGGAATGAAATCCAGAGGTAAACACTGTTCCGGTCTTATTTTAAAGTTAAAAGCTTTTAGGCTAGCGTACTGAGACCTTCACAGACTGGCAAAACAATAGAAGTATACGAAGGCGCACCTGCTTGCCAAAACGTGTCCAGTGCTAATTGGGAACTCTGAGTAACGTGTTTGGTTCATATCATAAAACACCAAAAAATACACACCTGTAATCTACTGATCGTATCACTGAGCGTTAGCTGGATCCGATCGTGCCTCGGGTTATCTGCAGTTTACTGTTAATCTCTTCATTTCTATGCACCGGTGGCTTTGAAGTGTTAAAACCAGGTGTTAATTCCACACTGTGGGACTGACCGGATCTGAGCTGCTGCATGGAAAGCCACGAGCCAAGTGTGGGGTTTCTGTCTCTGACTATTTCTCTTACTGTTTTCTCTCTCTCTCTCTCTCTCTCTCTCACACACACACACACACTAAAAAGATAAACGGCTGCAAATCAGCAGGCTTTCGTCCATCTAATCTGTTCTAGCTGTTCCTTTAGGGAGCTTAATGCAGGGAGAGTTATCAGATGCCCCTAACGGAACTGGAGCACTTTAGCTCTTTTGGCTCTGGCATCCCTTAAATCCACCGAGCCTTAATGTATCAGATTGCCGGCTTTCAGTGCTTAAAACATCAGTCATTTTTAAGTCCTGTTCTGGCCAGAAGAAAGAACGGTTCTTGAGCTTTCGCTCTGTCTGCCTGAGGCTCGGATCCCAATTAAGAGCTTTTGTCATTTAAAGGAATGTCGCATTTTGTTGTGCTGTTGCCAACAGCTTTAATTTCTCTGGCATTTAATGCTGTCTAAATCTGACACGAAGAATTAAAACGCTGTTTATGGGGTTTTGATTGTACATCCATTATGTTTTATATTTACTGTAGTTAATAAGCAATCTGTTATGTTATGTTAGAATTCGGATGACAGCAGATTTTCCTTTCATTCGACCGGTGTGGTTAAGCGATAAACTGAAAGTTTGTTCAGCTGATAGATCCATTCATTCTTATCCATCTATCTATTGAGCCATCCATCTATTCTTATCTGTCTCTGGTTGTCCATCTGTTTGTCTATCCATCCATCCCTATTTATCAATCAATCTGTATGGATCTATATCTATTTATCCGTCATTGTCTTGTCTATCCAGTCCTGTCTGTGCTTGGATGGATGGTGATCCTGATCTGCAGTGGTCAGTATCTAGCAAGAAAGGAATCGTTGCCGTGTGGGCAAACCAACAACCATTACGAATGATCCAGACTCTGATGCACCTGTGGTCAGATCTATCAGACGATTGATGGCTGAAGTTACAAGGCTACAACACTAAATTCTGAAAGTGTGTCACTAGGATGTAGATTTAAATGTTTTTGATTCTGTGAGCAAGAACATGACAAGAAGAAATTTTGCCACTGCACATCTCAAAATGCTAGCGTTTGATGATCGCGACGTTTGCCTGTCATTGTACCGAAGTCATGCGAACAAAATAATAGACATCCATTCATTTATTCCTGTCCAGAGGTATAAACTTTCTTCTGTTTTTTTTTTCTCCTGTCAGACAGCTGAGTGACAGCTTCATTTGGGGATGAGTTAAATATCCCTCTCTCTATCTGTAACACATACATACATGTTTTGTAAATTACAGGGTAGGGAGAGCCGGGGCAGGAGATCCTGACAGCCGAGGGCTGTTACCCTGTCATTTTTGCTAATCGCTCTGTCTGTACTGAGTGATGGACAGCGAGCCGGTCACCGGACTTTGCTACCGTGATGATGATGATGATGATGATGATGACCTGTCCGTGTCTCCAGGCTCATACGCACAGTGTGCATCTCATGATGTAGTCACATATCTGATGTAGAAAGGCAAATAAAATATGACTGGAATATGTGCACTGCAGTCACATTTTAATGATTTTTGTGCACTTTAAACTGGAAGAGAAACGCCTCCACTAGTATCGAAAGGTTCACGAGACCACTGGACAGTTTATTAAGTATAAAAGTTGGTTTTAAAGATGAGAGATGGTTGACCAGGGTATACTCATGAGCTACATTCTTAATAGATGAACTACCCGGCGGAATTTGTTAGTGTGTACAATATTTTGATTGTGATGAATTCATGCACATTAAATACTTTTGCATGTTCTTGTATTTGTTTGGTCAAGGTATTTACGAGACCCCTGGAGGCACCATCCTTCACCACGCTCACCTGGACATTGAGGCATTCACCATGGACCGTGAGGTCAGACGTATAAAACAGAATCTGAGCATTAAGTTCTCGGAACTCCTTTATAACGGTAAGTTCTCTGCATTTTAGCGGCATACTACGGGGCCTGGGGAATGGATTAAAAATAGTAGTTTATATTATTACATATATACAAATCAGACTAATCTTTATTCCTGCCTTGTTAATAATGTGTTGGGGATCTTTGTTACTGCCAAAACAGTCAACACCAACATTAACTTCTTGAGCCTTGGCTGACCTTGACCCCGTAACTGGATTACCATAGTTCCTTTCTTTGTCCACATTTGATGAATACGGAGCAGTGCAGAACTGCAACGCTACTGTATTGGAGATGCTCTGACTTGGCTATCGGAAGTTTGCCCGTGTCAAACTGGCTCAAAGTCTTGTGCCAATTTTATAGATAAAATAATGTTTTATTTGAGCCTACATATTTTAATGGGGGTTAAGTCAGAGATTCATGAAACTACAAACAGAATCATCACTTACGCTACTGCCGACTACACCTCCTCCTCCAGTTTCATTCTTCCTCACACACTATGCCTCTCTTCATCCTCTTTCTCTAGGCTCAGGTGTCTTAATCCTCCCATCGTGGGCAGCAGGCTGCTCTCTGGCCTGCCCCCCTCCCTCACGTAATAGGATTTGGGCTCATTAGCGACTGATTACAGATCAGTCCCCCTGCAATTAAAGCTGCATGGGAGATCCAGAGAAGCACAGGGAAAATGCACCTTACCTAGGTGTGAAGAGATTAAACTCATTAGAGTCTTACGCCGGGGGACACCGAGGCAGACGGAGCCGGGGAGGAAGTTCTCTGGTCTCGAAACCCCATGGAGCGAGACAAAAGAGGGGTGCGGGTGGATTCAAGACGGGGATTCATTTACACTTGCACCTGACTGGCCTCGGTGGACTCAATAATAATAGCTGTCTGGGCTTGGGAGAGGTGTGTGAGGGTGTAGAGGGATAGAGTACTAAATGGTTACTTCATTTAAAAGATGATATTCACTTAACATGGACAAAACACGTACGGCCACATACAAAGTCTCTGTCTCTTTAGAATATGAAACAAATTTGAATCCACAGTTCAACAATAATACTTTTTATCTGGCTCTAGCATTTATTTGTTATTTACCACATTTAGATCATTAAAGATCATTAGATTAGCCTAAAGCGAATCGGCTTAGCTAACAGGCTAACCTTGATCTGCAGTGACGAGGAATCAGTGGACGCAGTGCAGCCGCACACCCCACAAAAGACCCCAATCCATCGCAGTGTCTTGTTTACACATCTATTTCTCCAAATACATTTTGCCTGTATTTAACCTCTAGAGATCCTGTGTCCTCATATGAGGACATTACATTTCTGGTTCTCTGCACCATTCTACCTACACTGCCCGTACCAACTAGTGGTCATATGACAACATTCAATTGATTAAATTATTTTCAAAACGTGCTTTTTTATGTACAATAACATGATCACTTTTGTTTATGTTTTCTAATGTTTACAGTTTCAATCAAACAGTTTTATTCTTTGTTAGCCAAGTGTATCTTTATTTTAGACCTACTGTCTCCATACGAGGACATTGTACATGAAGCCGTTTTTAGAAAAAAAACAAAGACAAAATATAAATTTTATGCTTGTTAGGTTCTACTAATCACAAATAGCTAGATGAAATAAAAAACACACATCAGGGAAAAGTCTGGGTCTCGGGAGGTTAAATGCTGGGACTTTAGCAGTAGTGGGGTGTGAGAATTTCTAATAAAGAACTTTAAATTAGAAATATTAACTCTAAAGCGAGCTTACAGAATACTGATGGGTGAACTGACCTCTCTAAAATTCCTTTCTGGTTCAACCAGATGTAACTGGGATCAACTGTAGCGCTCCAATTCCGAATATAAAGAAATAAATTAAATAGAATATCGTTCTGTGTCAATGTCTAATTTCTCTCCGTCAGGGTTCTGGTACAGTCCGGAGTGCGAGTTTGTGCGTGGCTGCATTGACAAGTCTCAGGAGAACGTGGAGGGCAAAGTGCAGCTCTCTGTTTTTAAAGGTCACGTGTACATTTTGGGTCGGGAGTCTCCAAAGTCCCTGTACAACGAGGAGCTTGTGAGGTAACTACCACGTCCATCACACATCCACGAGGATTTAGGCTTAATCACATGGTGTTGTGTTTAATACAGAAATGTTGCCAGAACTTTCAGAGCTCCCCGAAAATGAAGTAAGAAACAATTGGGTTGCAATCAGAGGAATAAATACAATCGGTTTGATGGTACTTATATAGTCCATGAACTTAAAATGTGGGACCTTTTTTTGGCTGTAATGAGATGCTCCTCAGTGCTACCCATTTTGGCACCATCATGCCATGCACACTTACGTTTAACTGGAGTTGTTTTGATGTCGATAGTATTTACTTTAGAGTCTCTAATATTAATGTTGTGGTAAACACGTTTAAATTCTATTACTATTTTAGCATATCAATATGATCACATCCGAGTAAGACCAGTCTTGAACTACCCAGTTTTGGCAGACAGTTTGGCAGATAGCACTATTAGTGGATCGATGGTGGCTTGACTTGACCATCACCCGCTCTAACGGGTCACTCATTACATCACCCACACAACTCACGCCTGCTCCAACAGCACGAAACATTACCAGGGACTTATAGAAGGTGAAACCAACATCAAAATTCTTTCCGTCAATCCCGGTCTCTTTTACTCCGTCTCTCCTTTCATCCGCCTTGTGCTCAGAGAACAGTGGGTGTATTCACTGGCGTGACCCCTGGGTGCCCTGAGGGCAGGCTCAGAGCTGACCAAAGAGGAGCACCCATATGCCCAGGCTTCTCCTCTTGCTCCGGCTTTGCGCTAATGGACCCTCGCAGCTATGCCGAGGGAAGTCGCTTGTTTCATGCCGGTTAAAGCGTGAAGGTGGCCAGTTGAAAGGTCACTAACTCCTGTCAGTTCTCATGGACGTTTCTGTGTGAGTCATGATTATTTGTAATATATTTTATAGTTATTGAGGAAGAACAAATGGGGAAAGGGGGTTTGGGTTCTTGACACATGTGTAAACATGGACATCTGGTTGATCAATGATTTTTATTTTATTTTTGTGTTTAAGGACATTGGGCACAAGTCAAATTTAAATTTTATTTGTCATTACACATATACAGATGTACAGTACAACGAAATGTTTCTCTTCGCATATCCCAACTTGTCTGGAAGTTGGGGGTCAGCCAACATATGGCGCCACTGGAACCTACAGGGATAAAGGTCTTGCTCAAGGACCCAGCAGTGGCCGTGTAACAGAGCCTGGACTTGAACCCCCAACCTTTGGGTTCACAGCCCAATGCTCTACCTACTAGGCTACACTGTCCCTTTTGTCACTGTCACAATTGGATGGATGATTGGCTTGATTGGTCAAAGTTTATTAAAGAAAATCTCATTTCTTCCAGAGCTGTATATGAATGGATGGAGGAATAAGTTGATAGTCTCTTACAAGGCATTACATTCACTAATAAAGTTTTTACTCATGAATTACTTCACGGATGGATGGATGGATGGATGGCTGCCATGATGGGTGGATGGATAAATGACTGGATAGTATGGATTGATTATACAAATAACACATAACTATCAAATGTGTCCAATTAGCTGCCTGTGCTCATACACAGACGGTATCTATGTCTGAGGGTGGAATGGCCCAATCCCAAAATGATCTGACCCCTCTCTCCTAGATATTCTTGTCTTGCACCAGTATGTCATGCACACATATGTTAAACCTTGCCTTTCACGCTCATTTTCTGTGCGTCACGTGACTAAATTGCTCTCGACACGGTGCATCAGCGTTGAATCGTTTGATCACGTGTACCACCTGAGCGAACGCTCGTCTCCACCCCGCAGTGCCTCCATGGGAATAAGTAGGTAGTGTCATTAGCACAGTGGTGGATCTTCACACGCTGGATCGATCCAGCAGGAATATCACAATGAGCTTTACCTCTGATGATAAAACCAGCTGTAGATACAAAGACGTTCACACGCCGGGACAAAACACACACTGCAGGTAATGCGGACTGATGTGTGTGTGTGTGTGTGTGTGTGTGTGTGATTTTATTTTTAAACATCCTCCACTTTATGCCTTAATTTTACAATCAGTGTGAGATTTCTTTACCCAAACTGTGTATGTTTACATTCACTGCTTCTTTACAAATGGAATCATTGTTCTGGTAGTCGTGCTGAGGTGTCAGTACATCAAACATGTTGATAGATAATAAAAAAAAAGAAATAAAGACCAAGGAAAAAAAGCTCAACAATGGTTTGCATCTATTATTTCATAAGTTTACTTATCTAAGCTCTGGGTTGCAGGAATGCAGCGACATATCCCACAAAGGACCCCAATAAATCAATCTGGGTTCATTAAAAAAAATCTTTGTCCAAACATATGTGAACACCTAAATATGAATTTATTTTGCATTCCATTTCAAACCCATCAGCATAAATTAACAGTCAAATCTTTTCTTTTTATTCTTTCCTCCAGCATGGATGTTCAGGGAGATTACGATCCCACCGACGCCTCTGGCTTCATCAAAATCAATGCAGTCAGGTAGGTACAATTAGTCCTCCACCATTTGCACGTACCTTTAACTAGACCTAGTCTATATCGTATAACTAGTGTGTGTGTGTGTGTATAAAGTGCTGAGATAGAAAGCATCTTAAATACATAAGCTTATTCAAGAAATTGAAAGCGCCCCATTCCATTCCGTTGGATGAGGACTAATATTTATCTATTTGCTACCTTTTAATCAGGACCATCAGACCAGCCAACCACTAATGAGATCCAAGTTATGATTCGAGGGTAGCCATTCGAGGGGAGTCTGGACCTGCTGTGACACTTGTATATTAGATTTAACTGGGAAAAAATAACTGTATTATGAGTATTGCAGTGTTTACATTAAACTGACCATTAGACACACTACTTAGTATAAATTCCACATGTACACACACTAGTGAACACACTAGAGGGCAACAGTGAGCACACGTGCCTGGAGCTGTGGGCAGCCTTAGCCATGGCGCTCTGTGAGCAATCAAGGGTTCTGTGCCTTTGTTCAAGAGCACTTCAGTTATGGCCTGTCAAATCTCAGAATCAAACCAGCAATCTTCTGATCATAAATAAAGATTTTTGTGTTTTACATTAAATGTTCATGTTTTACATTTTTGCTCTTTGGTTTTGTTTCCTTTAGGCTCAGAGAGCATTACAGGTCTCAAGGACACACTCAGCTGTAGCAATGACACTCTAGCACTTATCAGCTTTTCTTAGATAAAATGTCACCTGCTGTTTTTTATGTACCCTGTTTGTATATCCTTCCTTTAGACATGCCCTGTAGTTGACTGTTGTGTTATTAAAAACATATAAACCACTTGTTTAGAAGGCTTTTTGTTGGAAACATCCATCTCCTAGCCCACAGGTTTTCTGAACAAGTTTTATCTGTGGTCGGGTCGCAAATAAATCCAGGATTGTTCCGAAACGACTGCATGGTCTTTGTATTGAGGCACGATCATGAACCACGTTTGAGACTTGCAGCACTTAAAGACAGATTCATCCCCCAAAATGTCCAAATAATAAAGTCCAGAGGACAACAACATTTGTGTTTTTCATTCATTTATTTTTACAGCCGGAGTCCTTTTGGATTCATTTAAATAATATATTTGTTTGCGGCTCTGATTCTCTGTTCTAATCTAAGAAATACGGTGGTGGTGGTGGTTGTGGTGGTGGGGTTCTCATTTGATAGAAGGAACTCTGTCTGGCTCTTCGGGTAAACATCAAGGTTATCATTATGAAGTCGTCGTCTACTTCCAACAATATGACGGAAACCAAAATGGGCTCAAGTTGCTTAAGCGCAAGCTGGAGACGGCGCTACCTGTCAGACTAGGTATGAAAGAGGTGAGACGGAGCCAATGAAATTAATCATCCTTGACCTTTGACCAATTATGTCTCATTAAGTGCTCTTCTCAAGGGACCGGGGCGCAATAAGAGGATGTGAATGAGCACGAATATGGTGTGTTTCTGTCTTTCTCAAAGCTTGCAATGATCCTTTAGTGCACAAAGGAACTATTGTTGTGCACATGTTGCTTTTGAAACCAGAGTCTCATCAATGCCACTTATGACTGGCAGACGACTACTATTACTAGTATGAATAACTTCTGAAGGATTAAATGTGTTTCCCAGTCTGCCAGCTTGTGCTGTTTCCAGTTCAGGTTGGTTGGTTTCCAGTACCATATTTTGAAATTTGGTTTCTTACAGTGGCTAGCCTAGTAGACTTGACGTGCTCTAAATTGTTGTCTGTTTATTATTATTAAATTTTTTTTCTTTTTAAAATGTCTCTCTACATTGTGCATATATCCAGGCTGTGGGGGTTATCTGACCTAGAAAGTCTCAAACTGGCAATCTTATGATCACAAATCCAGTTATCTAACCACTAGGCCATGGCTTCCCCTAATTTAGCGCTGGTTCATCATTGACACTGTAGGTCAGATTCATTGGGTGAAAACAGTGGAGACACACAGGAAACAGGAGCACTAGGGGAAAACAACATTTGGCAG
Organism: Hoplisoma paleatum; assembly: GCA_028565875.1. Lineage (NCBI taxonomy): Eukaryota > Metazoa > Chordata > Actinopteri > Siluriformes > Callichthyidae > Hoplisoma > Hoplisoma paleatum. Next base: position 258,926 of record JAOTRQ010000019.1, on the reverse strand, counting down.
ACGGAGGACTTTTGCTGACCAGCAAGTGAACAGTCGGAATTTGTTAGTAAATTAATTAAGTTCCAGGTTTCAACTTTTTATTCACTTTTGATCAGTACGTAATTTTAAAATCAAGTGGGAAATGTTAATTTTTCTAAATTGCCGGTGTGTTATGATTAGTTTTGAAACCCTAGCCTGTTTTGTGGTTATAAATATTTCATCACTGCTAAGTACTGTACATTTAGTCTTTAATCTTCTAGGGGTTCGGCTGAGTAAATCTATGTTGATTATGATCGCTGGACTTCATTGCCTGAATATGAGGAGTGTTAAGTAACCCTAGAGAATTGGATCTAATGGGTTTGAGGAAGATGAGCTCAGGATCTAATACACACTAATATCTGCTGGATTTACAGCTTGTACACTGACTGCAGACTGATGTCAAGTGTTGGCCGAGACACCAGAGCGATGTTAAAAACATTCCTGTTGATGCATTTGCGGCTTGGTTAACACCCTGATCGGGGTGTGTTAATTGAGCTTAATACACCCTGCAAACTTTCGTCTCTTGGATGAACATGCTAGTTCTTGCTATTACTGTGGTAAATGAAACGGATGACTTGCTTGGTAGAGGGCCGCATAGCAACCTGCACCCCTCAGACACCCTCTGGTTTGGTCGCTCTGCATTCATAAGATTTTTCCAAAGTGTAATTCTGTGTTCTCCAACAATGTCCAGCAACAGCGTGTTTTTTAATTGCACCAGATCCACTATAGACTTAAACAGATAGAAGGCTTTAGTCAAATTAAATGAATGAACGGACACCAAAATAATGCATCTGCTCGATTTCATGCACCATTACCGAAATGTAGCTCATTTACATAGTCTTATGTGGTTCCTTTAATCAAATCACTTCTCTATGGTGCACAGTATAAAGCTCCCGTGTTTGCCCGTCTCTGGATGTCTGTCGCTGTCAGAGGGCATAGCATGAACCCCTTTCTAACCCCCTCCCTTCAGATCTATAAACAGATGGGGGGCCATTACAGTCAAATCCTCAGTGTGTGTGTTTCCGCTGAGTGTGTGATAAAATATTGATGGAAAAATAGAAATATTTGGCCTGCTGCTTAAAGCCCGGTCAGGGTGTTTCTCATCTCAGGTTACACTTACAAGCTGTGCTTTATCTGTCAAAGGGCTTTCACACTCAGTACACACTCGTTCACGCTTCGTCTTTTTATCAGATCGAGTTTATTTATTTCACACATCAGGATATTGAGAATATTATAACTATGTGTGTAAAATATGCTTTATTTTCTTTTTGGTAAAATAATTTGGTAAACAATGTGTAGAAATGCCATGATGTGTAGAATCAGTCCATGAATACCAACTCATCCATTATATTTTCAGCCCAAAGCGACTTACAATTACAACAACGCACTAATTGGAGCATCTTTGCGGCATGGGGGTTGAACTGGCAACCGTTTGATCTCAGTACCCTACCACTAAATACTGTCTTTTACACATAACACAATGGAATAACTGGACAAATGCAAATGATCTGCATAAAAAATCAAGAGTAAAGCTTTCATATGGCAATTCATCTTTTTTGTGTAGAGTATGCATGTTCTTCTTGGGTCTGAGTGGGTTCGCTTCAGGTGTTTCGGTTTTCTCCGAAGCACGTGTATGTGTGTGATATGCAAATATGCAAGTGAGGTAAAATGCCCATATAAACAAACAAAACTGTATATGACTGTGTACATTTTTATGTAAATCTGAGAATCGACAAACTTTGTCTAATGAGGAAGCGTTTTCTGTCATGAAGTTAACCAAAGTATTAAAATAAATGAACAAACACACGAAGAGCTAATCTTGGTGTGTGTTAAATACATAGAACATACATGGCTTATTGATGTGGCATATTTTTAAGAAGCGAGAAGATCATAAAGAACAGCAATATTTAATGTGACAGGAAAAACATTCCCTACATAAAAAGAGGATCCATAATTCTACAAAACAACAACACATATGAACAATACAACAATAATAAATTCTAAAACTTTCTATAAATGATTTCGGTTAACTGGTATTGTACTTTATTAACTACATTCTCTGTTGTTCTACCCCAGGGGCATTCTGGCGGAGACCTGTTGA
>JAOTRQ010000019.1:214492-237683 GCA_028565875.1 Hoplisoma paleatum | reverse complement strand
TTTAAAATACAACCGATTTTTTTTTTTTTTTTTTTTTTTTTTTTTTTTTTTTTTTAAACTCGTATTTGTAGGTCGAAGGATTTTATTTTAGTTTGCAGTGTAGGAACAACTTTCTGAAGTATTGCGCTTTCATGACGTTTTTAACTGTTCGGTTATGTTCAGGTCAGAACCAAGCACAGAGCACCACTCCTGACTACAGCAAAGCATGGGAGGATTATTACAAAAAACAAAGTAAGCTCACTTATTTACCAGCTACTCGAATTAGCTAGTGTGCTCATTGTACATGCGGTTTAGAACCCATTTTCATTTATGCTGGTTCTTTCGAGTGAGTAGCAGTCATACAGAAAGGTGGTCCTGGGTTTGATTTCCAGATGGGGTCTGGGTTTCTTCTGTAACCAGTTTTCATACTTGATGGAGAGGGAAAAGTCTAAATCTTGCAACACTGAAATGTTACAAAAGTGGATGGAAACGGCAAATAAACAGTGACGTTTCAACTCTAAATGTTCGTTACTTTGTTTCGATCATTTCGTTCGATCGTCTGGTCTGTATTTCGGAGTAAGTACAGCGTGAGACCTGGAGATCCTTTTGAACATGACTCTTCCCGGCTCCCTGTGCAGGTGCTGGTGATTCTGATTCAGTTTATTGAGTCAGTCGGTAAAACGAACCGAATCAGTTGATTTTTCTGTTTATCACTCAAACTTGTAAGTAAATATGCTCGTATTAACAACTTTATATAGATTAAACTTTAAAAAATTGTATTTAGAGCTAAAACACGTGTTTATTAGTAAACGTGTTAATTGTTTTTGTGAAGACGAGCTCTTTATTTATTTATTTTTGTTTTTGTGAAGCAGCTGTGACTTGTATGATGTGTGATCGAATCCTGTCATGAATGTTACCTAAAGTTAAACGCGATAAAAGCTAAATAAATACAATTAATTTTATAAAAAATTTTAGCTGTTTGGGAACTTTATTCATCTTGTTTATTTTTGCACCATATTGGGTTTTGCTTAACATTAATACAGGATTGATCAGCCCAGATTTTTACTTTTTTATCTTGCTCAGTGTCATATTATCTTTATTACATTATTAGTAAATTATTATTTATAATTCTATTATTTATATTATGTATCAAAGATTTGGATCCGAGTTAGAAACCTTTTCGTGTGTGCATTAACATATTGAACTCTGAATGGAACAACCCATGGTCCTTAAATAAAAGTGTCTGATGGTTTGTTTGTGCTCAGGTCAGGGGACGGGTCCTGGTTCTCAGCAGAGCTCCTCTTCAGACTACAGTGCTGCCTGGATGGAATATTACAGACAGCAGGGGGCTTATTATGGCCAGGGGGCACAACACTCACAGGCTCCAGGCCTTCAGGTAAACACACACACAGCATTTTGCTAAAGGATGCTCATGGGTCAGACGAGGTGTGAGCAACAGTATAACCTTCTCGATGGCAATCAGACAGACACTGTCACATACAAGTCAGAAACACACAGTTTGACGTACGTGCGCGCACACACACACACACACACACACACACACACAATTGCACAGTAAGAGAGACATACACACACAGCAGGACATGTTGCATTTTAAACTCTTTGGTTTGGACTTCAGTGGTCAACTGGGCAGCATCGATCAGGCAAAATTACCATGTTTCTGTAAAGGTGGGATTCTGACCAGACTACGTGGGGGGGAGTAAATGGGTGACGTGGGAGGCCTGTGGGTGTGAACAGAAGTAAACTCTCCTCGGCAGCAATCAATACACATCAAAGTCATCTCACTGTCTCCTTTTTTTCTGTGTTTTAGGATCATTAAAGTGGAAACATTTTAGTTGAACATTTTGGAATGATTGAGAAGATAAAACAAAACCTTTTGTAACAGGTTTCTAGATTTGCAACGCCTTGAAGACTTTTACTTTTTTTTTCTTAGTGAGAAACACTAGCTGTAGAATGACTTATATGATTAAAAGTGAGAGCTATTTCTAAATCAGGAAGGTAAAAATTGTTACTAAATACTTGTGTACACCATTATTTGAAAGAACAATATCCGGGATCTTTTTTGGACATCAGAAGCTGTTTTTTTCTGTTCTTACTTTTTAATTCAAGTAAAAGGCCAAAATGAACCCCGGAATTGTGACATTTCACCAATTGCAATATAATCTTTTTTTTCTAGTTCTGTTGCAATAAATCGTAATAATGGGCTTAGCAGTCTTGATGACATTATCGTTGCGTTCTTGTCATAAAATAAAATGTTTTAAGATTGTGTAAAATGCTTTTTTTTCCTTTTTCCTTTTTACATAAAGCAATTTTAATTCAGTGTGATAAACTGTGATATTTTGTTACAGGAAACAATGTGCTCTTTTGTTACATGATGATAATGATGTTGGCAAATGGCAGTCAATTCCTAATTTAATTCCTCTTGTGTTATTTTGTAATCTGTTTTTCATTTTGTTTGTCATTTTATTGTACTCTGGTTTAAAAAGGTGCAATATCTTATTTCATATTTGAAACAAAGATGGTTTTCTCTAATATTTGACAGATGTTTAATGTGTAGCTCTTAGATTTATTTTTTTAGGCATATGGAAATGTAATGAATAATTTTTTATAACCTTGATCTGATATTGGGGGGTCTTTGCATATTGTGAGTTTATTGCCTTTTGCTATCGTGTAAAACTTTGTATGTACACTCAGATGCTTGACTAAATACTTTATTTAAATATATATATTATATATAATTAAAATCAAAGTTTTCTTTTTCTTCATGGACTCATGTTGCAGGAAAGCTGTCCCTTCTGTTTGTTGTTTTCATACTGAAATTGTTGCAAAGATTGTGAATGTGTAATAATTTGAAATTTGATGTTGCATCTTTATGTTCATGGACAAAAAATGAGAGCTGATGTTTTTTTTATGTATGTTCTGTACTTTAACCAACCCAAGACTGCTAAGCCCTCCGATACTATCTGTGTATTAATTGTAGTTTTTTATATTCTAAGTATTAAGATCAAAATTGTCTTATTTGGTACCAACTGGCTCCCTGATGCCCTCCCACCAGTACACACTGTGGACTAGTTTTCAGTCCAATCGCTAATGACGTTTTAAGTAATTTTTCTTTCAGCTTTTTTTTGTGTGATCTAATATATGTATGGATGATTAGTTACAAATCAAATCTAGTATTAACTTCATCGCATAATGAAAAGGGATATTATAATTTCAGATGTTTAATTTTAGTGTTTTTTCCCTCATGTACAGGTAACCATGTATTAAAAACTTCAAAAGACTACTTTGTGTTTCTTTATTTTTCTGTTTTAATTTTTAATTCTTTACTTTTTCTGTAACATATTCTGGGTTCAGATTTTCACTTGAAGGGCCATTTATCCTATTTGGACAGTATGGATTTATGCGTACACGTGAATGATGATTGTGTATGTAATGCTTCACTTTGTATCACTTCAGGTGTTTGAAGAAAACTATTTTCTATGCTTCTTTATTATAACGTTTAACAGCTGAAATAAATGGAGCAATTGTTATGTGTGGGAAATGGAATTTATTTTTTGTATTTACTTATAAACCTGTGTAGTTTGTATTATTTGTTTGGTGTTCAGTTTTTTTCTATACAGTTTTATAATGCACCCAAGCACTTGTGCCAGCCTAGAAACAGCGAAAATCTACTTGGAAAGAGTAACTTTCACTTAATGGTGACTAAAATGTGTACAAATACACAAAAAGAGCCATGCTTTATGTTCAGCCAACCAGGTTGTGGAGTTTTTTTAGTAAAAGTAAGATTTCGTCTATGGGCAAAATGACCCTCTCATAGAGGTATTACTAGTTTAATTCTCTCCATTGTAAGCCTGACTTTAAATGCTCTGTTTTGAGCAGCATCACATGCTAATATGCTTTGGCTGGAAAAGCTTGGCCTTTTCTATGTTTAAATTTAGGCATTTAAAGAAGTTTTGTACATGTACAGATTGACTGCGTTTGGAATTTGAAATGAAGAAAACTGCAGGTAGCTTACGGAAAAACACAAACACCCTTGTTCATACAGCCACAAAATCAAGTCAGTATTTAAAAGTACTACGCAACATAAGTTTTGGGTGTACAGTTACACTTGCTACTCCGAAATAACTGTTTAGTAAAGTTTTATTCCAAACATTCCACAATTGACAGATATAGCTTTTTTTAAAAAGCTGGTACAAGTCGTGACCTTAGTCTGTTCCCTCGGTTATGAAGCGTTTGCACCGCAGGCATACATCTGCTCATCTTTGAAATATGAGGCCTTATGAAACGGTGGTGTGATGGACTTGTCATCGGGGGGTGGGTGGAAATGACCAGTTTCGTTCAAGGCAAACGAACATATTTGAGTCCTCAGGCTGGTCCGTCCTGATGCGAGTTGTAGTGCCCCAGGGAGGATTAACCATGGTGGCCCTTTTTGTATGGTCATATATTCACTAAGCACTTTGTTTGTACATGTTCATGAATTGATTTTAATTCTATGCCAAGTTGGATTACGTTACAATTTTTTAGCCAGCATACAGTCACACATTTTGATTTTCACACAGTCTGCCACAGTTTTAGAACTTTTTGACGTTTATATGTTATTGTTAAGTGTCATTTAAGTAAGGTTAAGTAAGGTTTTTATGAACTTTATACTGACATACAGTTCAAGTTTCTAAGATTTACCTTGCATGCTCTTTATTCACTTCTGGGCAAACGCTTGAATGATAGAACTCGTAGATGATAGATAGAATGATATATTTGAGGAGTCTGGCCCACGGGCATTGAGTTTGACACATGTGATCTAGGTAGAGTGCTATACGGGTGGTAGATGGTTCTTAACATTATTGATATTGACCGTAATGATAATGCCAAGTACACCTGTGTTGACCACACACCTAAAATGTCAGAATGGCTCTCGTTATATCAAAGATAAGAAGTTCTCCCATCTCATGGCTGAACCACGATCACTGGGTTCTGGAGACAATTTATTTAGTAACACTTATCTAAGTTACTCCGCTTATGAACAATAAAATACCATCAGCTTGATGTTAAATATATTTCTAACGTACACAGTTGTTACCATACACGTTTCAATATGGTGGTTCTATTGTTACACAAAGCTATTGAATGCCTTTTCAATTTTTTCAAGTTCAGATGGGAATGTGTTTAAGTGTGTATGAGATCGTTTTTCTCATACTTTTACAAGCTCGGTAGTCCCTAGAACCCAAAGTGATAACTCTATCAAACACCAGCCAGAAAGGTTTAGACTTGCATAAACATGATGGTTTTCTGCTTCACGGCATTTACAGGCACTGATTTTGTTTTTGGGGAAAATGTTGCCTCCAGGCCCTTGTGTGTGTTCACACTATTCTCAGTAAAATAATATGCATGTTCTGGATGAAATGTATGCTTCTGCACTTCTGCACTTTAATGTAGCCTGCAGTGTTGGAACGGGTACAGGAAATAGATCTGTAAAAGGTGCAGAGAAAGTATAGTGTCATGTTGTCTGTGATTGAAATCACATGGCACACGTCAATTTAATGCAGTCGACTGTAAAATTGAAGTGCTCACCCATAATTCTGGAGGCCTCTAATACTCCTGATGCTCACGTTACTTAAAGAAAGAGACAGAATCCTATTGGAGTATTTCAACTTCAAGTAATGTGTGATTTTTAATGTGTGGAACGACATGGATGTGGCTTTGATTTCTTTGTGAAACCCAAAGTGTTTGCTTGAACAACTGGTTGGTACAAAGACCTTTAAGTACAAAATGTACACTTTTAGTCAAAAGTTTGAACATTTTTTATTAAATGTTTTTTTTCTAGACTTTTCTACATTGTAAGTTAATACTGAAGACATCCAAACTATGAATAAACAAGATAAACATAAACAATAAAAATGTTAAACCAGAATATATGTTTTATAATTTAGGATGACAGTTTTGCACATTGCACTTGACTGTCATTGACGTTCCCTAAATCAGCTTCATTAAGTTACTATAAATAGTCTTACAACAATCTTGAAGTTCTTAGAGGTGCTGAACACTTGGTTTAGGTCAAGGAATTAGCTGTTTATCATTTTTATATATTATTATTATTATTATTATTTATATTTTCTATAATTTTGCACCTTTCCAGCCAATCTACGTCAAAATAAATCAGTGATCAGTCTGTTGATTGAGCTCTATAATACATAAATGCATAACAACAGCTTAGTTAATAATGACTTAGTTAATCATTAAAATGTAAAAATAACCATCCTTCACAAAAGCAACCCAACATTATGGTAAAATCCAAATTAATGATTAGAGCAAAAAGTAACCCCTGTTCTTTATGGATATGTAATTGATTTTTTGTTTTGTCTTTCTAGCACAGCAGCATCCATGTGTTTGCCAATGTAAAGAAAAATGGTAACTTGTTATTTCGATATTTTTGTCTAACGTTCGAGCCAATCTAATTAAAAAAAGCTATGTAGTAGTAATACTGCAAGAAAAGCAACACTGTGTGTGTTCTATACTACAGATTTACGTGGGTCTTTTTTCCTGAACAAAGTCATTCATTGATAATTAAATGCAACTATTGCAATAAAAGTCTTTTCTTCCATTGTTTTAATTAGATCTGCTTTACTGTGGGACTGTATAAATTTCATGCTGCTCACTCGGCTGAATGTGTTTGTTTTAAATGATTTTGGATTTTGAGAATCTTCTCTGATGATCTCTATTGAATGTGATATTTAGACTCAGCAGGATTCTTATGTGCCAGAGAAGATCTTCCCATCTCCAACTGGTCTCTGCAGCTGGTGCCACATTCATTCCTTCATTTCCACCCTTCTGTTTTTTTTATGTTGTCCGAAATAAGTCTGTGGAGGAATGGAAATTGTCTTAGCTGCTTTAATCCTGTTTGGATGAAAAGGAAAAATTGTGGGCTACCTGCCAAATTTAAAACACACAGGCTGCTCATGTGAAAGGTTCTTCCATTGCTGAACGGGGCTTTGGGTGCTCCGCTGAGGGGACCACTGGGCTCTTCTTACCTACTTTGTTTTTCTGAGGCTATTAATCATTATTTATTCAGTTTGCTATCTTACAACACGAATAATTATTGTTTGACAAAATACTGAGTGTTTATGATTGAATACATTTAATCGTTCATTTAATCTTGAGTTATAAACCTGAGTCCAGTTTCATTGGGAAACACTGGATGTAAAACAGCATCATTTTACCAGCAATCCCTTCTAGTCAACAATGTCTATTTAAACACAAATTTTAATTTTTAATATAATTTTCCTAAACAATGATACCGGGGTGGATGCCTATACTGCCAAGTGCCAATTACAGAGCCCTCTCACATTTCTCACATTTTCAAGTTAGCAGATTTTTCTTGCCCCTTGATAAACTCACGTGAAGCGGAAGTGAATTTTTTTTTGCCTTTCTGCACTTTCCCATTTGAGCAAATTGGCTTTTTCGCCAGTCAAGTCTGATTCACATCTGTCTGACCGCTTCTTAAAACCATAACACAGAGTGAACAGGTTGTGATGTAGGACACAGCCGAGTTGTCAGCAATGGGACCAATTCTCCTATTCACATGCGAGTGTGAGTGCGTCAAATTGTCTCCATGAAGAAAAACACCATGCAAGATTGATTTGCAGCACTTTTCATGCTGTGAATGGGGAGCTGGATGGGATAAAGATGTCCGCCAAGAAAGTGCTTCTTTAAAACACTCCATCCATCCAGGGGTGGGTTGGGGGGCGCAAGAGAAAAGCTAAACAAAGTGGTGACAAAAAGCTGCACACAAAAAGCTGTGAAGGCTTCATAAAACACTATGAATATTAATCCTCAAAGATATGAGGCTATATATTGAAAAGGGGCTTTGAAAAAAGAACAATGGAATTAAAGCACACTGCTAAAAACAAAAACACAATCACCTTGTATATCCATTACTAATATCATGAGAAAATATCCAAAAGAGACTCTCAGGAAGCCCAAACCAACAAAGTCAAACCAGCGAATGCGTCTCCAAATGGATATTTATGGTCTTCAAGTATAGCTTTTTTCTGCCTTTCATAAAACCAAAGTGCATCCACCAAATGTTATAATAGTTAGACGTGATTCATTCATAAAATGCATTGTTCATTGTCAGTGTGAAGTTTGTTGTGATTTAATGACCTTGAACCAAATGAAGTAGAATTATGTTTTAATGTTGAAGTGCATTTGTCTCATGTTTCCAGATGTTTCCATTGAAACATGCAACAAGTCGATAGCAATTGATTTAATTTTGAATGGGTAGAAATTCAAATTCATAGGTAGAATGCCTGGTGTTTAAATACAGTTGTATAGTTATTATGGGTGAAATTGACTCCAGGAGACATTTACTTCCAGTTTTTATCAATGGTGTTTACATGTTCTTGCCCTGTGAAATGTCAATATGTACAGGGTGGCATCTATCTATTTACCCATTTAGTTCCAAAACTCCTATAATCTAATAAAATTCTATTAAATTCTATAAGTAAAGAACTTTTGCATTTGCACTTTTTGTTCGACAAACCACAGTTCAGATTTTGACTTTACCTGTTTGTCACACCCATTTGTGGAAAAGACCTTTCCTGGTTTTGTGTTCAGTCCTTGTGCACAAAGACCGGTCTGAAAAGGTGTAGTCGGTCTACAGAAGCCTTCAGTGCCTGGCTTTATTTCAAACTGGACCTCACAAATTGTTATTTGACAAAAAAGGGATAGATTTAATTTCTTTACATGCAAACCTTTCTAGAAAAAGCCAAGAATCAAACCTTGTATGTGTTAAGATTTACACGGATATCTGACGTACTCTGGAATGTCACTAATATTTGATCGAAACCTATTAAATGGTTATTTTTGCTTTAGTTCATGCAGCAACTTGGGTGTAAATGCTGATTGTGCTTTTTATACCGTCTATGGTACCTATAGTTACAGCTACATAAGTTTCATACCACAGTTTAAGAATGTGCAGAAGAAAGAGATTCTGTCTATTTGATGAATCAGTAGTGAATGTGATTTTTTAATGAACCTGTCAAAAGGTGTCCTTATAAGAGCAATTTTGTCCCAAATGATTTTGCTCTTTCCTTTTTCAGCTTAATTTCATTTTTCAGCTGTGTTTCAGCTTCATCTGTAAAATAATGTATTACATGTACTGAAGGTTTCGTTTACAGCTGATGGAATTTAACATCTGCCTGAAGCTTACAATATGCAAGTGGATTTCCAGAAAATAGGTTTTATGATAATATATTTCTCTCTATAGACAGTGTTCTTGAAACATGAATTAATTTATCAGCCCTTTTTACATAAATGTTTGTTACAACTGTGATTTGCATTAAACTGACTTTTCTGTATTATTTCATTTTTGATTATTGCTTTATCTCACCTACCATTGTGAGATCCAGCACCACAGGGAAAAAAACTCCAGTATGACAGGACACTGAACAGTCACACAATCAGTAACTTGCATCAAACTTAATAAAAACATCATAGTCACATACTGCAGCTTTTGCATTTAACTTGACACATAAGATTAGAAGGAAACATGAGGGCATCACATCCCTTTCCCACTGTACAGCCACAAACTAAAATGTTTCTCTTTTACACAATTTATAATATATATAATAATATATTATATTATAAAGGTGCCACAAAATACAAATATATAGATAACTCAATTTTGACAAAGATGTCAGATAGAACCTTATCTTTTCAAGGGGACACACTGTAATTTTTAAAAGTATAACTGTTAAATAACCGAATAACCACAAATGGTCATATTTGAACTGTAATAATTGTAGATTAACTACTGATTTTTTTTATAGATCAACTTTGGAATGATTGCAGTTTTTCTATGAACATTTATGGTAATTAGGTCTATAAAAGTTCAGTTATAATATAAAAGTTTTACTACAAAATTTTAGTTATACTATAAAATGTTACTGTTCTACTATGAAACTTAAACACATTGTGAAACAATTATTGTTAAAATAATAATATAAATGAATCAGAATTTGTTAATTAGAAAATTGGTTATTGTAAAGACCATTTAATTAATTATAGTTGTTGAATATATATGTTTAGTTAAACTTAAATGTTGCTTTAAATCTTGAGATTTCATTGATTGTGTGATTATTTTTATTATTGTGTGTGATGTGACCGTGTGTGTTTACATTTGTGTTTATGTTTATTGTGTGCTTTCAATCTCTGTTGGGTCACAAACTAAATGTCAACAAAATAGGAAATAAAATTATATTTAACTTTATGTGAATGTGTCATGATGGAAAGACTTGGTGTGCATAAAAGTAAATCAAATTGATAAAAAGTAACCAATCTAAAAAAATAAAACAAAACGAAAAGTAAACTTTTTTTTCTAAAAACTTTATCTGTAGATGCAAATGCAAATGCAATTTTTTTTTATTTTAGTTTTTTTCTTTTTAGCACATAAGCTTATAAGAACTCGGTCATTTGTACAAGAACGGTGAACTTTTATTAGAGCCTTTTTTAAAGACCTTAGTTAAATGAAAGTTGTTTTAATGATTGGGTTTCTTGCTCTGTATCTACACCAGCTCTCCTTCAGGGGGTTGGTCCCTCTCTTCATAGAGAGTTTTTTCCTTCAAAGGGGAGAAGCCCATTTAGGGAGGGAGGGGGGTCGTGCCATTAAGCCCTCATTAGGCAAAGACAGACATATAAGAGCCCGCCGGAGCTTTCTCCTTCCAGCAGATGGATAACCTGTCCGCTTTACTCCATCCATCCTCCCCGGTCCTTTCTCACTGTCTCTCTGAACACGCCGACATGGGCTCGGTGTTCCCCTCCGACGCACTGATGATCAAGTCCGGCTTCAGGTCCCCGAACCTTTCCCTGTGTGAGATCATCACTTCAGATGTGCTCCACAGCTTTCTGTACGGGAGATGGAGGAACGTGCTGGGAGAAAGTCACCATCACCTTCATCACTACAACCTTCATCATATTCAGTTCTCAGAGGAGAAGCAGCAGCAGAATCCCGCCAGTAAAACGGCGTTTACAGCCGAGGTGCTGGCGCAGTCCTTCTCTGGAGGTATGTGACCACTTTTACTCTTCACTAAACACTTTATGGACTTGTGCTATCATTCATAGTGACTACGAAACAAATAACACACCAGTTACTTAAAATGCTTAGTTAATTGAACTTTCCCAGCACATTTAGATAGATGGAACTTTATTGATCCCTTTTCGTGGTTCCTTCAGGGAAATTTAATTCACATTTCCTTATCAAATAGAACTGTCCAAACGACATTAAATGACGTCACATGTATTTTATTATTAATATTATTATTTTATTTTATTAGAGATTTTTTTATGACTACTACTGTTATACAGGCAAAACATCATTAGAAAAACACACAACCAGTCTAGAACAGGTTTAATTGTTTATGAAATACGGCTATATAACACCCAGATGGTAAAAATTTATTTTAATATAATATAATGTTAAAATTAATCCACTTAATATTAGCACTTCAGACTGAATTTGATTCCAGTCTTGTTTTCAATAATTAAGTACATTAGGCATTATGACATTTAGACATTATGTTCTTTTCAAACAGGCCTATAGAAATATTATATTTTTCATTGCTTGTTTGGCTCATTTATGCGCTGTTGGGTGCATAAAAGGTAAAATGACGCAACGCAAATCATGTAAATATGTGTTGTTGTTGTTTTTTTTAAGTAAGTGTAAAGACAGAACAACACACTGTTTTTATATAGTTATAGTTACTTAATTTAAAAAAATCTCTGTTTTTGTTCGTGTGTATTTGACGCTTTATTAAATAATTGCAAGTTCAATTGATCAACTAATAGATAATCTTTATTAAAAAAACTAAACGAAAAATGTTAATAAAATTGTATTATTCCATTATTATATTATCACCCTACAAACGTTTTATTTGGTTTATTATTAGTGAGTGTATAAGCTTTATTTGCACCAGTAACGAATGGTTTCAGTTTCTTTATCAAATCTTTTGTTAGGTCTTGGTCCAGGTCTTTTATTTTTCCAGTTTAATGCGCATCCTTAAGCGTTTACCAAGTTTTGTGCGCATTTGCTTGCTTTACTGCGGTTCTCTGTGCCAGTTTAATTGGCCCTTTCACAGTTTAGTGCGTTTTTCCATGCGACGTTTTGTGCGTCCCGTTTATGCGCGTTTAGTGACCATTCATAGCGTTTAGTTCATCCTTGCTGTGTTTAGTGCGCATTTGGTTAACTTTGTGCTTTGACCTGAGAAAGTTCCAGTGAAGAACCTGAGAGAAAAACTTTTCTTTTCACACGTCCCGGTTTTTTTTCCTCCTCCATCATTCATCTCTTGAATCTTTTCCTGCGCTCGCAGCTAATCGGTTCTTTCTCTCGGTGCTTTTCTTTCTTTCTGCGGCCTGAAAAGCGTCGCTGTTCCTCCTCTAATGCACCATGAAGAGCGTCTCTACCCCCATTCACATCATGTCAGCCAGATAATCGCCTTTTTATTGGTTTGTTTGTGAAATTCGCGGCTCTTTTAAACAACTTCTGGTTTTCATTCAGAGCAAATTTATGGCTACACAGTTTCTTAAAAGGATAATGAATTTGGAATTAGCCGAACCCCCCAGTTTTCCCCAGGAAAAGTAATGAATATTATTGCCGAGCAGAACAAATCTCTGCGCTTTCACTACATTTGGGACCGTTTAACCTCTTTTAATCCTTTACGAATAAAAAAATAAATCTTGCTGTGTTATTAAATAAATGTTCTGATTTAAAGTATTTCCTTCCAGACATAAAATTCACTGAATTAAACAATATTCCTATAATAATAATAGTAATAATGATAATGACGACGACAACAACAACAATAATAATAATTGTTCTCCTTTTTGTTGTTGCTGATATTGTTATTATCATAATTGAGTTCTTTACGTTATATGCTACTAAAACACAATACAATATAATTCGTATAAATGGTCTTTCTATAAATATAGCCTCCCAGTAGCATTTTACCATCATTTATTAATTTTTTTACATATTAATGTAATGTTAACTTAAAATTAATTCAGATTCGGTTCTTGGTGTATTAGGAAATATCTGATAACTTGTTACAAAGCTCTAAAAATCAACGCAGCCAATCCCTAATTAATCTTTATAATAATAATAATTTATAATAATAAAATTATTATTATTATTATTATTATTATTATTATTATTATTATTATTATTATTATTATCATTATTACACTGTTAGGCGACAGAGGTTTGATTGTCCCAGGTTTGATTTCTGAATAAGGCAATCTGGGGCTGTATTTGTAGAGTTTGCATGTTTACCTCTGGGTATTCCAGTTTCCTCCCACCGTCTAAAGGCATGCAGTCAGGTTAATTGGTGATACTTGAATGAATTGTCCTGTCTGTGTGTGTATCTTGCAACAGACAGTTCAGGTGTTACGTGTATTGTCAGTATGTGTCCCTCTGAAAACCTAAATAGGATTAAGTGGTGGTAAAAGTAAACAATGGATGGATAAATAGTGTAATAGTGTAGATGGAAGAATAATGTTGTTGTTTGAAATACATAAAGTCTGCAGGGTCAAAGGCTTAAACAACATAAAAACTCAAAATTAACAACATTAAATGTAAGGACCCCACATATCTTTATGAAATACTTTTTCTTTCCTGAAAGATCTGCTGACCACTTCAACAATAGCTTTAACTTATTTGTTTTTACTTTCAGAGGTTCAGAAGTTGTCCAGCTTGGTGCTGCCCAGTGAGGTAATCATTGCTCAGAGTTCAATTCCGGGTGAGGGTCTGGGAATTTTCTCCAAGACGTGGATTAAAGCGGGGACTGAGATGGGTCCATTTACTGGCCGCCTTATTTACCCTGAGCATGTGGACTTGCTGAAGAACAACAACCTGATGTGGGAGGTGAGCACTTGTACAAGAGATTCGGTATTGATCTTTTGTTGTACTTTTCTCCAACCTATTGCTACAAATCTGAAATTTGTTACTAATTTAGGGTGATTGCTTTACAAGTGTCCTATAATCACATCAACACAGCCACCTCATATCTTGCTCTGCAGCACATACATTCTCGTACATTAGTAGTCACCAATGTTTTTCCTTAATACTGGTTTTTAGTACATTCAGTAGTTATACTTCAAAACAACATGGTCTTCCACTATTAAGGATGTCCACCATTGGCTTTATTTGTATTGTTTTAATAGTATATTTTTTATTTGCGTTAGTAAGATCAGGTGGATGGACAACTTTAAACTTGAAGTCTTTTGATGTGTCAAACATGCCAGTTAAATGTTGATTTTTCTGTGTTTTGGCTCCCAGGTCTTCAACGATGATGGGACTGTGCGCTACTTTATAGATGCCAGTCAGGAAGACCAGCGTAGCTGGATGACCTACATCAAGTGTGCACGGAATGAGCAGGAGCAGAACTTGGAGGTGGTGCAGATTGGTAGCAGTATATTCTACAAAGCAGTAGAGGTCAGAAACGTTTGCTCTGCCAAAATTGGTTGTTGATGTTATTCCACACTTGTGGTATTCTCAATTTTTGAAGATGTTAACTTTAATGGTATCTAATCATTGATTAGTCCAAATCTTTAAAAAAACAACTTTAATTGACTTTGGATAGATTTCTATTAAAATGTGTAATAGTATTCAAGATCAGATAAAATCTTTCCTTTTTTTAGACTATCCCCCCTGACCAAGAGCTGCTTGTCTGGTATGGAAATTCACACAACACATTTTTGGGCATCCCTGGGGTTCCGGGTACAGAAGAAGAACATCAGAAAAAAACCAGAAGTGGTAAGTCTGGTGTAAATCTTATGTATGTTTGTTCTCAATAGCTGTTCATTATACTGTCTATTTTGAATGATATATTTCAGGATGCTCAGTTTGGGCACTATCAGTATCACAAACCACTTAGATCCAGGGATCAAAGGTTTGTATCTCAGCAGCCACATGCATGATTGGCTATAATCTGATGGGGCAGGGGAGAGTTTGATTAGCATTCAACATAAACTTTTTTTGTCAACCTTCCGGTGAATTCAAAATAAATAAATAAGAAGTGACAACACTTTTTATGTCGAATGCGCACAGAAATAGATCATGGATTAATCTAAACAGCAGGTCATGGTGGTACACACACTGGGAGAATGCACTAAAAACCTGAAGAGGTTGCCAGTTTGTGCCAGGGTGCAACACACACACACACACGCACGCACGCACGCACGCACGCACGCACGCACGCACACACACACACACACATACACACACACACACAGAGCTAAATAAATAAAAATAACTAGGCATTATACATTATTTCATTATAATTTGTAGTATTATTAATGTGGCTTTGTTAGTCTGCCCATTTAAAAGTTAATAGTAGTAATATAGTAAGGAAATAGTTTTAATAACTAAAATTATATTTAATATTTTTCCTGGTTTTGTGGCTTCCTCTGGAGGCTACTGCACCATTACCATTTTCTTGTATTGCCTAACTGGCTGTACCACTCTGTGTGTACATTGTATGACTTGATTATATGACTGGTTTGTTATTTTTCTCCCCACAGATGACTCTCACTTGTGTGATGGCAGCTCTTCGAGCTCCCCTCCATCCTCCTCAGCATCCAGCAGAATGCGCTGCGTCATTTGTCACCGAGGCTTCAACTCCCGTAGCAACCTGCGCTCACACATGCGCATCCACACCCTGGACAAACCATTTGCCTGCCGTTTCTGTAACCGCCGCTTCAGCCAGTCCTCCACGCTGCGTAATCACGTTCGTCTGCACACCGGCGAGCGTCCATACAAGTGTCATGTGTGCCAGAGTGCTTACTCACAGCTGGCGGGACTGAGAGCACACCAGAAAAGTGCCAGGCACCGACCGACGGGTACTAATCAGGAGACCAGACGGTCATCACCATCCCCTCCGTCTCAAAGAGCTTCCATGGCACAGTCGATGCCATTGGTTCACCATATAGCTACAATGGTACTCTGAGTGTCAGAGAAGTGGACCTTTATATGGTGACGTAAAGGCCAGACATAGCCTACTGTGTGACGAACAATATTGCACTTTAATTCCCTCTCAAATCCCAATTCACTACGTGATTAGGTACTGAGTTCCTATCAGGTTATTGCAGAATTATACATGGACACAGATTTGCATTTGTTTCTGTTATTCCAGAACATCAATAATGGAAATACTTTACAACAGCCTAATTGTAGGCCCTCAAGCCCAGAGTCAGCAAATAATGCGTCGATTTGGGTTTTTGATTTAAGGCTGATTCCATTTATGTCCACAAGGTGGCGACAGAAACAAAAAATCACTTCCAATCAGTTGGTGTGTTTGGTACTACTAAGAGAATTTGTCATGCACTTGACAGAACAGCCTTCGTACATTAAAACCACTAAAATGTTTAAGATTACACTTTGAATCTTTTAACTTTCACACATCCAAACCAAAGATACAACAATTGTAAATGAGAGTCACCTGAAACAAAATGAAAACCAAATTTGTGTTTTTTAAATACTCAACCAAATTTAATCGATCATGTGAAAACCAAATCTGATGGTATGAATAATTCTTTGCAACATATTTTTTATCCTGAAATATAAAAATTCTGAAATGCACAGCATTGACCTTTTTGTCAGTTTCACTGCTGAATGCCTTAAGTCTGAGCCTACTTGTGGTCCACCCTGTTGTCATTTAAATGCTGATCATTTCTTACATAAAATAACAAAAAGTGATGCAGAAGGATTGATGGAAGTGCGACGATGATAGAAATCACTGTACATGATGTGAATACCATGTGAACATGTATCTAGTGGTGCATTCGATAACACCGATCATCGTTATGTGCCACTAAAATGCTTATATGACCCTGGTTCTGGCAATCATTATGTTATCAGAGTGTATTAAATGTAAATGTATTTGTATATTTTCTTTATTGGTAAATAAATCTGTTAAGATAACGTGCTTGTGTACTTCTGTCTAGCTGATGTTCTTCCGGTTGTTGCGGGAAGGCCCAAGTTACGCAAATAAAGCTCTGATTTGGGGTGTGATTTACCGCTGATTCAATTTATGTCCACAAGGTGGCGACAGAAAACTATCAAACTTTCAACCACTGTCTAAAGCGTTTACTTACTGTTTTGGTTGTTTATACTGACGCTAATTCATTCCTGTTTTAAGTAAAACGGGCTTTAAAAAACGTAATAATAACGACAACAGCTTAATGAATGTCAATCCAGCTAGCAAAATATGCAAAAATACACACAGGCTTAATTCTTGTATGCGACTTGTTTCCGTTATGAATGACTATCCGGCTACGGCCCGAGGGAGTAGGGCCGATTATGGCCGCCGAGCCTATGCTTATTCTTACAGCATCAGCCTGTTACTGGTCTACACCTTTTAAGATTAGGCCAGAACAGACTCAGTTCCAGTAAATAACAAATTATTCCAATTAAACTAGTTTCCTTCATTCAGCGCTGCTCAAGCCCAGGTAGTTTCATTATTCAGGCCCACTTCAGGTGCAGCTCCTGTCAGCCAAATCTGACTTAGTGCTGGCAACTTGTGTTGGCTCTTATTACCATCATGTGCCAGGTCGACCAGCTAAACCAGTAAAAAACGCCTAAACACAGCTTCAGCTGGTCAGCCATCATGATGCTTAAATAAACTGGTCAACCAACAAACCACCATAAGCTGGTCAGGCAGTTTTTTTTTAGCAGGGAGATACTAAGAAAATTAAGTAGTTTTTTGGGTACTTGCACTTTTAAAGTAGATTCAACAGTATTTACTTTTTTATAATAAACAAAGAATTTGTGACTTTAAATCACACCAGTTAATATAATATAAAAAGAGGTTAATAGGAGATATTAAAAAACAGAAACGTCACATTATGAAGTACGTTTTATTGTTTTAATGATTGCTAACGACGTTAAATGCAATTTCTGAACATTAAATTATTATCAAACAGTTAAATATTTAAGAAAGAACTGGGTTATAAAGATTTAAAATATTTTGTAGGATCGTAATAAATTAACAAATTCACTTACTTAGTTTAAATGTTATATCGACATGTTTTGTCTATATTGTATTTAAGTTTACTTGTCCTGTTTGTATTAGATCGGAGAGACACATCAATCTTTTCTGATAAAAAAAACCCTGGCAACATTTCCTCTTATCCATTTACATTTTGCATGCACTTTTTACTTTTCACTTTTCGAGTAGATTTTGAGACTAGTAACTCTATTTGTATTTAAAAAACTCATCAAAGTAAATGTCCTTATACATGATTACAAACTCAGTACACTTTCCATCTCGGGAGATGAATAATTGAATACGTAAATAAATAAATTATGCAAATAAAATACTAATGCTGCTAAAGCTCCTGTTAAAAGTACATCTTTAATCTGTTAAGTGGAATGTGAAACGATCGGAATCAAAGATCTACAAAAATATATTAATAGAATCTTGTGGAGAGATTTTGCTGTACAAAAGAATGTGGGCGATTGAATAGAGTAGCCTGACCTTCAAAGCGAACAAAGTAGCTTATGATTAAAAATTGAAAGTGATTTGTGATGGCTTAAACACTCATGTGAAGTGGACTTTTGTTTGTGTGTCCAGTCTTTAAAAAGTGTCTATTCAGTTCTTTTGTTCAGAGACTTGAGGTCACGGCACACTGACCTTTTGGAGCAGATCTTAAATAAAAATACTTGGTACATCTGTAAGGTTTTCTTTTTAATAGCCTTCGAGTTTAACAATGACTATCTTGAACCAAGGCTTTTGGATTCTGTACAATTAGCAGTGCTCAGTATCCGGTTTAGTCTATACCAAAGTACAAAAAGTGACACATAAAAAAGTTCAATGTAAAGTGACACAATAAAAGTTCAGCATGCTCTCTCGACCACGGGTTATGTTGGATGTTGTGACGAAGCCCTGCAGTGCATTTTTTAGAGTTACTTTCTTGTGTCCAGTGTGTGATTCATGCAAATGAAAATATGAAGTCAGATACTCTGCATGTATTGGAAATGCAATGCAATCAATGCACTATGGTACATTTGCCGGAATTAAAGGTGAGATACCAAATGAATTAAAAAGAAAAAAATATCATAAATCTTGAGCTGTCAGATTCTGACCGGAGCTTCCACACTGTTAATTGTTTGTGCATTTCTGTTGTGTGGACTGATGCTTAATGTGTTAATCATCTACTCGGTATTTATGCACGATTCTCATTGAAGCATAATAATGGAAACATTTAGGAAATCAAATCAGGTCTGAAGATCAAAACAAGTGATTGTTTCAATGTGTTTCTAATTTACTTAATTATGTTCATTAACAATGGTCACAAATCATCTAATAATATTACAATGAAACTTTCATAACAGGATGAAAACATTGTGCCAGCGTGTCTTGTGTACTAATAGTTTCATAGATGTAATTATATAGAAATCAGATCAATTTGAATAATTAATGCTGCTTTTACGTGCATTAATGATTCATTACAAGTGCAACTTATTCTGAGTGTACACACACACACACACACACACACACACACACACACACACACACAGAGTTACATTTGTTTATTTGCCGGTTGCTTTTAAGTGAGTCAGAATCCAATTCTAGCATCGATCCGAGTAGTTGAACTTTCTTTAAGGGCCAAAAGTGGCTCTCTGACAAATTTTAGGTCTTCATTGTAATCTAGTATGAAATCCAAAGGCCACTTCATTTAGCACGCTTAACAAAGTCAACAGTGCTCAGAATAAATGAGGACACCCCAACAAATGTAGACATTTTACTTGTTTAGTATTCATCTGTAGTTTCCTTTGGACATTAACACTGGATACTATATTACAAAATACTCCCACATATATACAAAATACAAACACAAAAAAGTCCATGTAGCATAAATGTGTACACACCAATGAATGTCTTGGAAGCAGAGCAAAAGAGTTAAAATTTAAACTACGTAGAATTCAAATATGAGAGCCTAACTATTTATATAATAGGTTTTTGGCCTAGTGTGTTGAGCTTCGGGCGATCAATCAGAAGATTGGGGGTTCAAATTCAAGCTCTATTACACAGTTCTGGGTTCTTGAGTCAGACGCTTAACCCTGTCTGACCCTTAACAATGTACAATAACTGACACTGCGCTCTGACCCCAACTTACTTCAAAAAATGGATATGCAAAGAAAGAATTTTGTTTTGAATTTCGTCTGTCATCGGTATAATGTGTAATAACACACACATACACACACTCATTAAAATAGAGAGGATTGTTAAAATCTGTGACAGCGTATGGATGAAAGTATATGGAGATTGTGGAGCATCCTAATCCCCATTCAAGTAATACAGATGCTGTTGGTCTTTATAGTTTTATTCAGCATTGAAAGCTGAATTTGAATTACATCTATAATACCCTTTTACCCATGCTTCAAACAGCTGTTGGAGACTATTACCAGATGTTGTCTATTCTCAAAACTACAAAGAAAATACTGTAAATACTATAACAATACTCTAAAAGACATGCATGATTTAAACTGTTGTATTGTCTTCCATTGATTCTTATGAAAGTATCATCAGCGCATTTCCGCTCGTTTCATTGTGCCACATCACTTATTGTGCATCCCGTGGGGCCAAGGTGACAACGTAGGAGGGGCAGCGTTCACCTCTGACAGTGATTGGTTGTTCATTATAAATAGGTGAGAGTCCCTGAAAGCAGACACGATTAAGAAATACGAGTCCAGTGGTCAGACAGCTATTGAAAACTTGAGGATGGCAACGTGTGCAATTCCTTTGCTTTGCGCCCTTGGATTCTTTGCGCTCTCTTCTGCATGCTACATCCAGAACTGCCCCAGAGGTGGCAAGCGCTCTATGCCAGATGCCATCCCCAGACAGGTAAGCCTAAAGCTCAAGGCTCTAATTTTAGTTATTTAAAGGAAGGTTTGATTAACTAAAAATTGCATTAAATTATTTTTAAAACATCATACAGCTCTGAAAAAAGCAAACAAGAAACTTAGGAGTGACTATACAATTGACCAAATTAAGCATTATTATTCTGTTCTAATTATTATTCTACTTTATAGGATAAAACTAACTTCTCATTCCGATTAAACGTACACGTTCGTTTAAAAACTAGAGGAACGGAAATTAAAATCTCTTTTTCTTTTACTTTCAGAGCTGTATAGTATGTCAAAGACACCATTAATGAAACATTTTAGACTTAACTACTAACTATTATTTAAAACTGTACTATAAATATACTGCATTTATACCTTAAACCCTGATTTTGACATGCCAAAACTGGCCATGGTCAGCAGTGCTTAAACTCACCCTCAACAGGCTGTATAAAGTTGCGATTCACGTGTATGCCCGTTTCAGTGTTTGGCCTGTGGTCCCGGAGATAAGGGGCGGTGTTTTGGACCTAGTATTTGCTGTGGAGAGGGTCTGGGCTGTTTGATCGGCTCTCCAGCAATGGCACGCTGTTCTGAGGAGGAATATTTTCCCTCCCCTTGTGAAGCTGGAGGAAAACCGTGTGGCACCGAGGAGGGTCGCTGTGCTGCACCTGGGGTCTGCTGTGACTCGGGTAACCTGACCAATTTTTCTCTGTATATATCAATAAAAAACCCAAATACATTAAACTATTTACTACTCTTCAACTTTAACCTCCTGAGACCCAGACTTTTCCCTGATGTGCGTTTTTTATTTGGTCTAGCAATTTAGGATTAGTAGGACCTAACAAGCATAAAAAATAAATTTTGTCTTTGTACATGAAGCCGTTGTGGGAAAAAAACAATGTCCTCGTATGGAGACAGTAGGTCTAAAATAAAGAAACAATTGGCTAACAAAGAACAAAACTGTTTGATTGAAACTGTAAACATTATAATACATAAACAAAAGTGATCATGTTATTGTACATAAATAAGTCACTTTTGAAAATAATTTAATCGATCGAGTGTTATGTTGTCATATGACCACTAGGTGGTACGGGCAGTGTAGAATGGTAGAATGGTGTAGAATGGTGCAGAGAACCAGAAATGTAATGTCCTCATATGAGGACACATATGAAAAGTATTAAATTACAATAACATGTATATGTGATGGTTATAGTAGTTTCCACCTGGGGTCCGGAATAGGAATGACGTTTTTGACAAATTTGACGTTTGGGCTTTTAGGTGATAAATAAATATCGTAATGAATGTAATAAATAAATAATGAAATGGTCGGAACATGGTGCACATTTACATCCTGACCATGAGACAGATGATTTACCATTTAACACCAGCAGGACTTGTTACAAGACAAAATAAAATGTAGTTTGTTTGTGTTGATGAATTAAAGCACGTTTATTAACATCAACGTATCTCAGTGTACCTGAGTTTATTAAGAGCTTTCAAGGGATAAAGATTAAAGGATGGTTGATGGCTGGGTAGATGGATGAATAAATGGGTGGATGGGTGGATAAATGGATGAATGATGGATGAATAATGGCTGGGTAGATGGATGGATGGATGGATGGATGATGGAGGAATGAATGATGGATTGATAGATGGATGAATGATGGTTAGATGGATGGGTAGATGAAGAATGGATGGATGGATGAAGGATGGATGGATGATGGTTGGATATCAAATACACGTTTTTGACTCTCAACTCTTGCAGTGTTCGTTTCATTTCTAGAACGTTTGTTTTGACGTTTGTTTCCAGGAATGGCAGAACTCGATTCAAAAGAACGCTGGACTGGCCTTCATCGAACTGATCAATGAAGGAAGGTATTGCTTATTATTATTATTATTATTATTATTATTATTATTATTATTATTATTATTGTCAGTCCAATGACATGAGTTATTGGAGACGAAATTATTCATGACGTGAGTTGATGAACTTTATGAAATGAATCCCGAAAGTGTATCAATAAATTATTAATAATTATTATTGTTAATGTTACTATTGTTGGTGGTGATTTAGAACGGAAATTGTATTTTTAACATTAATAGTCTGTGTAATTTTTTGTATCATAATAAATTCTACACAACATTCCAAACTAGAGATTAGTACCCAGCTTAACCTGAATTATAACAGCATTTTAATTATAAGCACCAAGGTCACGGGACAAAATACAAATCAAATATAATTTAAAAATGAGTAAAAGCAAAGATGTTAATGTTTACTTGTTATTAATAACATAATAAATA
>JAOTRQ010000019.1:199860-214392 GCA_028565875.1 Hoplisoma paleatum | reverse complement strand
CGATCTCTTGTTCATAAAACCTTTTAAAGAGAGACAAAATTTAATCTAACAGATAAAAGAGTAAAGCACCTTTTTTCATCTCCTTCTTATACTTGGCCATGTCTTTATTCGTGTACCCTGTGGTCCGTAAAATATCCTCCAGGAAAAGCTGTTTGACTTCATATGGCCGTCCTTTGACTTCATTGAAAAATTGTAACATCAAACAATCAACATTTAACAGTCGACATGAAAAACAGGACAAAATTGCATTAAATAATCACTGTTTAAGCACTCTTATACTTAATTACAGAACTGGATGTTTAAAAAGAACGGAGGTATAGTATATGGGGGATACAGGGTAACCGGAGACACTGCAAAGGCACACTACAAATAGACGAATAGACACTTGTATATACAGCATATTTGGATCATAAAATTGAATTGAAACTCAACTCAAAAGCACTGCCTCTCATCCCACCAATCAGAATATAACATCATACTTACATTATATCAGCCCATGAATTTACAGTTCTGACCACAATGAGTGCTTGTAATTAAGTCACAAACATTAAGCATAAATGACACCTGTCCTGTAAGATCACTCACTGTAAATGACTGGGCAGTTGCCAAAATATTTCATGAAAAGAGCCACATCCAGAGCAGCGCTAGAGAGGATGAGCTTCAGTGTGGGCATCTTCTGCAGCATGTCCCAAACCTTGGTCAGGAGAAAATCAGTCAAGCCATCTCTCTCATGAACCTCGTCCTGTAGTGAGAAAATCAAGATGATATGTTGATCCACCCTTGTACAAGTATTAATGATACGTGTGAATATTACAAGATCTATGCTCACCACGATGATGTGTGTGACACTAGATAGGGCTGCATCTCCAGCCATCAGTGTTCTGAGTAGTACACCACTGGTACAAAATGTCAGCAAGGTTTTGGGAGACACCCTGTATAAAAACACACAAAAAACACACCGTGATTAAATTTGAGTGTGCATTGGTGCGCATACACACATTTGTGGGTAAATATGGTACTCAATGGACAATATTCACACTAAAAAGAAGCAATTTCGCCTATGCAACAGAAAAGGGAAAGACTTTCGACAAGTTTCTGGTATTTTTTTTGTAGGGGGTAAACAAACGCAAATAAAAGCATTAAACTGCCTTATGTGAACAAAAGGAGAATCGTGAAATGTAAAACGTCAGTGCTCCATATTATTAATGGTTCTAACAATGCATTAGAAGTATAGTACAATACCACAGACTAATGCAGTATAAAGGAAAATATAGAAAATGTAATTCAACCTGCTTTCCAAGCGGATTTGGTAGCCAACAGTCTGGCCAATATTTTCTCCTCTCTCTGCTGAGACCCTTTCTGCCACAGCAATGGCAGCCAGCCTCCGAGGCTGAGTGCAAAAGATACGGCACGGAATTCCTTTCCTACTGCAGTCATCAAGCAGAAACTGAGGGATCTGATAAACAAAAAATATGATCACAACATAAAAAGGCATTTTCACATTTTCAGACAAAGGGGAATGAAAGCAAAGATTGTACTTATTGCAACAATGCCAGCCCTGTTGATGCACACTAGTACTCACCTGTGTGGTTTTACCTGAGCCTGTTTCACCTACAACCAGCACCACCTGGTTCTCTTTGATGGTTGAGACGATCTCTTCCTGTCGCTCATAGACAGGCAGACCTCTGCGAAAAAACTCTAGCTCGGAGGAAGCCTTTCTCTGTGGTACCTGAGGAATGCCGTTGTTAAGTCGTCCGCTTGTCCTGTTTTTGTCTCTGCTACTATCTATAAAAAAAGGTTTACCATCATGTTATGACATAGTCCCATACTCAGTATGCTAGTATGCTCTTTTCGCAATAAAATATCAACAAGCCTTGTTCAATAGCATGCATCCCTACATAAAAAAGAAAATAATTTCTTTAAAAATGCTCACCAGTAGCTTCTGGAGACAAAGAAACCCCTTTCTGTGTGTGTGGTAGCAGCTCATTCTGCTCTTTATATGTAAGGGGGAACCTTTGCAGCAAATTTACTGCAACATGCTTGGAATTGGGGGTCAAGTTAAAAGTCATTATAGACTTAGCAGACTCTAATCCATCCTTCTTTCTTATTGTGAGGAACCGGTGTGCTCCTTTCCTGCAATATACAAAGGCATAAACACTTTAAATGGGGTTCTTGAAATCCCTGACTCAAAAGCACCAAAGCTGAGGCTTGCACGCTTACCCTCTGCTCTTTGAAATGTAGCCCAGGGACTGAGCAAGGCGATGTATGAACGCTCGTTCTGTGCTTGTCAGTGAGGAAGGAAACTCCATTTCTTTAAATCAGAGACAAATTACAGTCCTCCCAAAATACTCAGTTTTCACAACAAATCGGTATAACAGTCTTGTAATAATGATGGAAGATCTGCTGGATTTTAGAGATACTGGAATTACATTCTCCATTGCATGAGACAGAACGGTACAATTATCAGTAAAGTAGTCCCACAGGAAAAGCTGCGTTCTGTTGGCTACAATGCAACAGTTGATAAGGAACTATTTTTGTTTGTTTGTTTGTATTATTTGTTTGTGAACTTTACGGCCACTAGACGGCAGACTGAACAACGGACATGTAAGTACAAATACTGACTTTTTCAAAATAATAATTTGAATTAGTGTGTTCGGGTTTTGGCATAAGCTAACATAATATGGCTCATACTTGGTAAGTTGAGCAATGAATTAATACAACACACCTCATTCATCAACTATTGTGTTGTAATAATTTTCTTGCTGAACTGGGATAAGCCAGTAAATGCGAAAACTTTTAAAAAGTGTACCTGATTTAGTGTCATAACAGGCGAATAACCTTATATATAACAACATATTTCTCGAGATTTCATTATGATTACATAAGACTGACAAAAACTAATAAAGTCAAACTACAAAACACCTTGTGATACACACCTTTCTCGTCACTGTACTGGAATCTCTCCAGAGAAATGTTGACTGCAATTTTAACTTCTTCATCAATCCTGATGTCTTTCAGCCCTTTTGCTTTTATTGAACTGGAGAGCTTAGATGATTTCATATTTGATTTATGGTTGGCAGCGTTTGATCGAGACATGATAACTTTAAATACACACAGAGAAAATTTAAATACACACAGAGAAACAATTAATGTAGAAAAAATTATAGCAACCTATACCAGTCATTCAGAGACAAATGCATTTATGTTAAAACATACAATTGGTTTTAAGGTTGAAATAAAAAAAAGACATGTAATAGTTGTTCTTAGTGATGTTAGTACTAATTTTATTTTTAGACATAGTATCAAGTAAGTTAGCAAATAAGCAAGTTATTAGTTTTATTCGTGATTCAAAAAGTTTGGTGGCTGAATTATATTCCACAACCAAACTGAACGGGACTTTTATTACACATACACACATTAAAATACCATCAAATAAACACGACAAGATAAATAAATAGTAAATATTTATTTATTTATAGTAATATGAATCCACCTGAATTTGTGAGAACTCACGGCTAGCTAACAGTCCACAGTCCGTCATGCTAGTTAGCTTAAAAATGCATTGTGATTCATAATAAAATAATTTTAAATTTAATGACACCTCGCATATCATGTATTTTTGACACAGACAATGTTGTTAGTGTTACCAAACCAAGAAATGTAATATGTTGTGGATAAAACTTTAAACTGCACTTACTGTCTGTATCGAGTTGCATGAACAACAATACCGGCTAGCAGCAATGAGTAAAACGAAAAAGTCCAAATACTTTAAAAGTTAATACTAAGTGCACTACGCAGGGTGTAGAAACCATTCAGATTCAACCCTCATTAGTGCACATATAAAGGGAGCATGTAGCTATTTAAAGCTACGCGCGCTATCGTTTCGTAGACGAATAAGAACAATTTTTATGACCCCTAATCTCTCGTATGTATTAAATAGTATTTTAAAATAAACACAGTATTGCAGTTAATCTTATATTGTGGTTATAATTCAACGGTATTATTATTATTATTTATTTTTTTATTTTTTACCTCTGACACGTTATCTGCGGTGGTCCGAGTCATTTATGTGTAGTTTGCATACAATGTCTGCGTGGGTTTACTCCGGACACTCCGGATTTCTCCCATAGTTCATGAAAACGTGCAAGAAAGGTGAATTGAAGATACAAAATTGTCCATGGCTGTGTTCAGTATATTCTTGTTGAATAATGAAGCTTGTATAATGTGTCATGAATGTAATCAAAAGTGTAAAACATGACGTTAAAATCCTAAAAAAAACATAATAAATCTATCTAACTGAATGTTTGTCTGTATATACTAATTTCCCCACCAGAAATTAGTGAAATCCGTTTTACAACTGTACATAACCTAAAAAAACAAATATACACAGGTTTTTAAAATATATATTTTAGCAGTTTGCAATGTATTCACTCATTTTGTCTTTATTATGTGTTTATTTTTGATCAGAAAAGCAATTAGTGTCCCAAAACAAAACTATGTAGAATTTAACACAATATTTGATCAACCAAAACCCATCGAGTGATTTATTCAAAGAGTATTTTAATATTTATAACAATTGCACCTCAAAAGTGGCAAGATACAAGCATGTGTGCGTGCATTTAATATTAATGAGTAGTAACAACAGTAACATTAACAAACAGCAAAATAGTAGACACATTTGATCAGTAACAGGCCAAAGGTCAATAAGTACTGCTCATTATTATTATTTGGATATTTTTGTGTTTTTTTAAACAATTTTATTGTATGTTATATTAGCAAACAGTATATTTAGTCACCATGTGAAACATTTTTCAATTCATCTTGCCCATGCAGACTGAATGGTAGTCTCTTCTGCCTTCTCCACTTTGCTCTTCGGTTCTTAAACCAAACCTATAATTGCATAATTTTGTTAACCTAAGAACAGAAAATATTTTTTAAAAAACTAACCTCACTCTTACTCTTATTTGCTGCGTTAGTGTGAGCATATATGAGCACAAACATACATATAAATCTTTATTATTTCTTATTTTAGCTAGATGTTTTTTTCCACATATTGGTGCAAAACAAAACACTAGTATGTTCAGACATCAGGTCACCTCAACCCTCTCCTCTCTCAGGTGGGTCCTCTCAGCAAGCTGCTCTCGAGTGTGGATGTCCGGATACTGGTTCTGCTGAAACAGCCCTTCCAGAGCATCCAGTTGCTCCTCAGTAAAGATGGTACGGTGGCGCCTGATTCTTTTTTGGATCTGACTGATACTTTCTCTTCTTTGAGCCTCTCCTGCCAAGCATGACTCTGTCAAATCTCTCTTGTTCCATCTCAACTGACATGCTAAAATGCAACATAAATTATTATAAACACACTACATAAACTCTCGTGCGTTTTACAAAAAGTATAGGAGTGAGAACTAAAATAAGTTCTCACAGCATTCATAAGAATGTTGATTATCTCTACGTTTAAAACAACAAATGTTAATTCTTACACATGGCAGGCAGGTAATCCGTCTGAAGCATTTCTCCACAGTGTGAGCAGTAGCAGCAGCACATGCATACATGCTTAAGATCCACACTATTTGTAGTTGCTCCAAACTTCAGATCCAGACAATCTTTATTTTTCTCCGCACTACTCTCATTGCATCTCTCAAAAGTTCCATTTAGGATGCTGTCAATGCTGAAGGCAATGGTTTTCTTCCCTGTATCACTGTCCATAGTCTGCATCTCACACTCCTTCCCAGACAGCTTACATCAACAACTGCTCTTAGGGCTGCAAGAACAGTTTGAAATAGAACTGAGTTTCCCCTTTCTCTCTTTTCCCTTTTGCTCAATGTCAAACCCCCCATTTACTCAATAGATTAAAGAAAGGAAACAAAACATAATCCCCCTATACAGAAGTATATAGTGGCTAAAAAAATCCCATCTAATCTGGCCAGTTTTGTGAAGGTGTTAGTGAGAAACGGAGATTTGGCTAATCTGGCTTTGGTCGAAATGAAATCAGATTTCACTGTATCAAATGAGGGGTGCAGAGGGCTGAAGAAATCCTTCTTGTTGTGGTTTTAGGAAAAAAAAGATAAACTGGCTGGTATTAGAGGCTTGTCTGACTGATATGCAGACTGGAGTCTATGGAGCAACCATGAGGTTTCAAGAGGATAAACTTGAGTGGCTTGTGTGCCACTCTTCCTCAGCCAATATATATTTCCTTGGTAAAACCTTGATGATTTACATTGTTCATAGACAAAAATGCATTAGTGCAATATGAATTTTAAATATGTTAATAGACTCTGTGTAGCTGTTCACAGAACAATAACAATAAAAAGTAGATGGAACAGACCTTATCACTCAGACGCAGCCTCTGCCATCTCTCAATTTTTGTCACACAGCACTGTTGAAGGTGGGTTATTATACATTCCATTCTTTTTACAACAAATCCCCTATAATCATAAAAGTCGGGTGCTTTTATTCATTAAGGAATTAATGGATTTTCAAAATCTGCCTTAAGCTGTGTAGATAAGGGGGATCAAAAACAGATAACAATAAACAGCTTCCACTGCTACAGAAATATTCATTGCTTTTACATTGTTACTTATGGTCTTTAGTGTCTCTGTGATTGCTATCTCAAGCTTTCGTGTTTCATCTGAGGATAAATATATATCGTGTTAGATCTTTAAAAGCTTATATACTTTTTTAAATGACATCAGTGATTACATGGAAAATGGAATAAAATGCAAAATAATGTTTAGTTAATATTATTGTTGCAGTTACATCAGTATAACTCACAAAAGCAGAAATTGTTCCAACTATTTATTCAAATCTTTAATAATGAAAACACGGTCAGGTATGGGCTGAATAGAAAGTGTTCACACCCTCCAATGACTCCACATCATTAGCAAGTTTGGCAGATGTTGGGGATTAATAACCAGCATTGCATGGTTGAAAGTACACGTCATGTTTTTGGAATTAAATGTTAAATTACTAACCCCTACCAACTTCACCTTCAAGATCTTATAAAATCTTAGGTACTCTATTTTAGGAATAAATTACTATAAAAATCTATACCTCTCACCTCTTGACACACGTGTGGTTTAGATAATTTAATTGCTCTTTTATTGTTAACATAAATGAATGAGTTGAGATTATTGTAAATAATTAAATAATTTACAGTCATGTACATATGTTCTTTATGTGATCTTTATGTAATATGTTAGAAGTGTACCAACTTGTTCTGTACTAATGTGTTTTCGTTAAGGTGCTTAACGATAGTGAGCATAATAAATCAATGTTTGGGACTGACAATACTAACAAATGTTTTTGAATATGAATAATTGAAGTACTTTCCTACTGATATATATAAAACAGTAAAAATTGTTAATTGTTATACAATTGAATGTTATACATAATATAAAATTTTAGATGTTTGTGGATATACATATTAAATATCAGTTCTTTTATAAACACAAAGCACAAATGCATAGATAACTCTGTTGTGTTTTATTGTACTGTATTGCTGCACCTAAGTGAATTCTTTTGCTTAATGATCCATGCATGTTTAACCATTGTTTAAAATTTCCTGTTTGTGGTCATTTTTGCACACTTCTGAAACATACAACCACGTGATCATTCACAATTGTTTCAATATTGCTTATTTCTTTTAACATCACAAAGCTAAAACGATTATAGATTGTTGTTTTCAACACTGTTAAGGCTTGTAAGGTTTCTTTAAGGAATTGCTCACAATTAAACAACACAATGCACGGAAATGGTTTTGATTTCATCATTTATGTCTAGGCCACAAATTTTCTAGTTTCTGTTCACACGTAACAATCTGTAATAGAGTCAAATCATCCAGGCTGTGTTCCAAAAACCACATTGTAGTAGACTCCATACAAAGTGAAATTTATAAAATGACGCTTAAAATAAATAACTTTAGTGTATACGCAATTAAATTCACTGCATGTTTACATACTAGAATTTACATACAAACAAAATATTTTAGGGATTAATTAAAACCAAAGCTTACATCCAAAGTAGTGCACTATATAGTGAGCGTAACATGATTTTACAAGTACAAATGCGGGTTAGGAAGACACAGCCAATCAGGTTGTTACAGACCTACTGACGTTTATGACGGAGCCTCTGCCGGTACGTGGGCCAATCGAGAAAAGCCAGCGTGTTGGATTTACCCAATTGGTGTCTTCCAACGAGATGCTCGCTGACCAATGAGGAGATTCCACGACGGGGCAGCCGTAAAGGCTTATAAGCGAGCAGCTTCGTTTGCAGCACATCATTTTACTGACCCACTCAAAGAACAAATTTGCGAAGTAGTGAATAAACGAGCTGTTTTATCAACGTTACACACCGGCTGGTGCTTATTCTACCGAACGTTATATTTCTCCATCATCTAGGGTGAGTGCTTTAAAATGCTTTCATGTATTTACTGTGTTTAAATTTTATTCTCTTTTTTTGTTTATTCGTTTTTGTCTTATTTAATGAACGCAACCAAGGCCGTGTCCTAAATTGTCTTTTTTAGCACTATAAGTGTGTTCCAATTAGAGTGTGACCTATAGAAACTCTGCTTATGTTTTCCATATAATTGTACGCGAAATGGGACGTAGCCATTTTCATTCAATTCGCCTCGGTTCGACTAAAGTCTTAATTATAATATTGTGTTTAAAATAAATCGTAATTGCTAATAATAATAATTATTATAATTGCTTAATATGCTATTTGATTTGAAATATCTATTATTACTTAGCCGGCATTGTTCTAGCACATTCCAGCTTGTTCTATAACGGTTAGCCTAGCTTCATTCAGTTACGGCTATTTCTACATGTTCTACTGAAATGTAACCAAGTTGTTTTTGATTTTGTCATTAAGCTCACAGTACTATGCCACTGATTTGAACACTTTCGTCGACGTAGGGTGTCATTTGCTATTTCTTTTCCAAATGATTGTCACAGGGATAGATCAAATATATCAGTTGCCATATCACAATTTAACACTAGATGTCGTGTTGTCAGCACCACAATACATCATCACCACAAAAATATACTGTCATATATAATATGGCTCTTCACTGAAAGATTTGTCTTTTAAATGCCACATCTGCACACACGTTGTGGTTAAATGTTGCAGTAAAGGAAAAACTTTATGTTCAGTTTTTTTTTAAAAACATAAGCAGCAATAAAACTAAAATAAAATTTCTGAATGAAACGCTGTGATTTATGATTGTTTAGTAATTGTTCCAAAACAAGCATGGGCATAGACACTTTATTACTGTATTGTTTAGGATGTGGTTTATCCCGGCAGTGCATTTATTGTGTTTTTATCTTTTCAGAGTACTTAACCAGGTTACCACAATGAGGTTACTAAGCATAGTTCTGCTTGTGGTGGGCTGTGTATACGCCGACGATGATGAAAAGAAGGAAAGCGTCGGCACGGTGGTCGGCATAGACCTTGGCACAACCTACTCATGGTGAGTAGACTTACCCTATGGTTACCAGCTATGGCTGACCTCTTTAGTAGTCATATAACAGCCATTCTGATGAGACAAATATGTCTTGTAGTGTTGGGGTCTTCAAAAATGGGCGCGTTGAGATCATCGCCAACGATCAAGGTAACCGCATCACTCCATCCTATGTGGCCTTCACCAGCGAGGGTGAGCGTCTCATTGGTGATGCAGCAAAGAACCAACTGACTTCCAACCCAGAGAACACGGTCTTTGATGCCAAGCGTCTCATTGGTCGTACATGGGGTGACTCCTCTGTGCAGCAGGACATCAAATACCTGCCTTTCAAGGTGGGTCTTAATGTCGAATACGAACAAAAAAACCCATGGCTTGACCAAATCAGCTTACCATTTGTTCTTTTTATTAGATACTTGAGAAGAAGACCAAGCCGCATATTCAGGTCGATATTGGAGCTAATCAATTGAAGACATTTGCTCCTGAAGAGATCTCTGCTATGGTTCTTACCAAGATGAAAGAAACTGCTGAGGCCTACCTGGGCAAGCCAGTATGTATCGATGTATTTTTCAGGATTATATATTGCTAATGGCAACTGTTATTCTTTAGCTTTTGCACGTGTTAATTGTTTCCTTCTCTTTGTAGGTTACACATGCTGTTGTCACTGTACCTGCCTATTTCAATGACGCTCAGCGCCAGGCCACCAAAGATGCTGGTACCATTGCTGGCCTAAATGTAATGAGGATCATCAACGAGCCGTAAGTTCCTCTGTAGTTTTCCGTTTTAGGAACTGGTGTTATAAAACGGCCTTTTTTTGCTTCAAGGAAAATACTAAACAATACTTGCCTTGATACTTTTCACTACAGAACTGCAGCCGCTATTGCTTATGGTTTGGACAAGAAAGATGGAGAGAAGAACATCCTGGTGTTCGATCTGGGTGGTGGCACATTCGATGTGTCCCTCCTGACCATCGATAACGGAGTCTTTGAGGTAGTGGCCACCAACGGAGACACTCACCTTGGTGGAGAAGATTTCGACCAGCGTGTCATGGACCACTTTATCAAGCTGTACAAGAAGAAGACCGGAAAGGACGTGCGCAAGGACAATCGTGCAGTCCAGAAGCTGAGGCGTGAGGTCGAGAAGGCCAAGAGAACCCTGTCCTCTCAGCACCAGGCTCGCATTGAAATTGAGTCTTTTTTCGAGGGCGAGGACTTCTCTGAAACTCTGACCCGTGCCAAATTCGAGGAGCTCAACATGGTACTTTTCATAATTTTTTTTTCTACTGCTGATCTATAAACACATTTTAGTTGTGATTTTTGTCCTAAAATAACAATTTAACACTTTTCCACCTCAGGATCTGTTCCGCTCCACCATGAGGCCAGTACAGAAAGTTCTGGAAGATTCTGACCTGAAGAAATCCGACATCGATGAGATCGTGCTTGTTGGTGGTTCCACTCGTATCCCTAAGATCCAGCAGCTAGTAAAGGAGTTCTTTAACGGCAAAGAGCCATCCAGAGGCATCAATCCTGATGAGGCTGTGGCTTATGGAGCTGCGGTGCAGGCTGGAGTGCTGTCTGGAGAGGAAGATACAGGTAACATCAAGATGCCACATTTTGTTTCCAAGATCTGACCTGGTTATTCTAAATACACCAAGCAAATATTATTACCAGATAATATTGCAGTGAATCCTTTTTACTACCAAAATGACTGCAGCTGTCTAGCCATCACAATTTGGTCATCGTTGAACATTTTACGCAATGTGTTCTTTGCCTCACAGGAGACATTGTGCTTCTGGATGTATGCCCCTTGACTCTTGGTATCGAGACTGTCGGTGGAGTAATGACCAAGCTCATCCCCAGGAACACTGTCGTGCCCACCAAGAAGTCTCAGATCTTCTCCACAGCTTCTGACAACCAGCCAACCGTCACCATCAAAGTGTATGAAGGTAAGCAGCTGATATTTCTAAACACTAAAGACTAAACACAATAAAACAATTTAAAAAATTCGGCTTTTCTTTTTAGGTGAGCGTCCTCTGACTAAAGACAACCACTTGCTGGGGACTTTCGACCTGACCGGCATCCCTCCCGCACCCCGTGGTGTCCCTCAGATCGAAGTAACATTCGAAATTGATGTAAACGGCATCCTGAGAGTCACAGCTGAGGACAAAGGCACGGGCAACAAGAACAAGATCACAATCACAAACGATCAGAACAGGCTGACCCCAGAGGACATCGAGAGAATGGTAAATGATGCTGAGAAGTTTGCCGACGAAGACAAGAAGCTGAAGGAGCGCATCGACTCGCGGAATGAACTGGAGAGCTACGCCTACTCGCTCAAGAACCAGATCGGGGATAAAGAGAAGCTGGGTGGCAAACTGTCATCTGAGGACAAAGAAATCATCGAGAAGGCTGTAGAGGAGAAGATCGAGTGGCTGGAATCTCACCAAGATGCAGACATCGAAGACTTCCAGACTAAGAAGAAGGAACTGGAAGAAATCGTTCAGCCTATCGTCAGCAAGCTCTACGGCAGTGCGGGCGGCCCACCACCAGAAGAGGGCGATGCGGAGAAGGATGAATTGTAGGTTGTGCTGCTATTCCATCATTTCTGTTGCATTTTCTTGACATCTTCGCCTCTCTGGAAAGGAGACCCGCTAAACTCGATGGACATTTGTTAGGAATGGTGTAAAGGGGTGACCATAATGCCACGCTTACCTTCTGAAAGACTTGAGAGTGCTGTATGTTGTTCTTCACTGAGGTGGAGATTTAGTCAGCCTGGACTGAGGCTTGCTGCTGTTCTCAGGCAGTTCAAATGGGGTGGGAGGGGTAGACACGGGGCGTTTTGTGTTCTGTTTAAAACAAGTTATTTATTTAAGTCTGGCAAGTTTGGATGATTTCTATTGCCACATCATGAAAATAAATGTTTGATACAAAAGGGTTTTGGTTCTTTCTTTACTTTGATTTCATCTTCTACCTGGTCTAGAACAGCTTGATTGGCTAGAAGTGATTATGTGCAGTCCGGGTAGGATGTCAGTTACCTGGAGTCTTACTGACAGCATGTATCCTGCTAGAGATGTAGGGGAGGATACAATGATCAATTAGGTTCAAGGGTCTATCTCTGGTCCAGGGACGACGATCATGTATTAGTGTGTGTGTGTACTGGAAAGACTGACTCGTACACATGATTAATGTTCCAAAGACTACACATACCCAGTGCCTTAATATTTCTGGATGAACAAGCTAGCATGAAATACTGAATCTGGCTGTGAATGCCATAGATGACCTGATGTTGGATACATTCATAAATACGAATTATATTCTGTCCTATGTTCCTGTTCGTCATCAATAAAAGTGATTGAACATTTGAATTTTTATACATGTAAAATTAATCATTTATTTAAAGAAAACAGCTACAGAATTCAATCATCTGATCAGAGTAACTATACAATCATTAAAAATGACCCCTTGAGTGTCCATGCCGCCGAACACGAAGCACAGATGTTGTCCATCATTGTCCTCATCAACGTCGGTTCTTTTCAGCCAAGGTATGATGCACATTGAGTGGTCGAGTCGATTAGGTGGTAAGTCCCCGTCAAAATCCATTGTAGTCCAGCGTTGCTTGTCTAGTGTCAATCAAGAGTATATCATTAAATTATTAAAGTAATAAAAATATTTATTAGCCTTCACTGTTTATGACCCAGTTCCCATTTTTACCACAATTCCTTCCTTAAAGGAAGTCTTTTTTAAAGCAAGTTCTATAGGCTCTACAAAGCATACTTATGATGTTCTTAGCACAATATCACTCTTGCATAAAGTGATATTCCTAGTAATTATCTCCAGACTCCAGTTTTTCTGAGCACTCGGTTTTGAGGTACGTCACATACACTGTTGCCAGAAACGCTCCACCACCTCTGTGTTTACGATTTTATATTAATGCTATAATTTCAGAAAAATTAGGTTTTTAAACATGTATTACTTTTAAAAACAATTTATACATGTACATACTGACTGCGTTTGTAATACAGAATCTATTATTGTTCATAAAGCGATAAAAACACAAACATCATTATTGGAGAAATGTTTAAATGCACATGTTTGTGGTTATCAAAGCCGCCTGCCGTTAATGGTTGTAAAGTTAACACCACAAAACCTCCTTGAAATAGATTCTGATTGACTGGGGGTTCTTGGGCTGGGGGAAGGGGTTGTGCCATTTATGGTGAATCTAAATCTATTGGTTGAATTTCTGGTGGGGTTTGTCAGGTGATGGGTTGTACCGAGGAGGTTACAATGCGATTTGGGTATTTATTGCATCACAATAGTCAAAACAGCTCGTTTATCCTGACACCAAACAATTTTTTTACTAAATAAATACTATAAAAAAATGGATAGATGGATTATATTTAAACTTGGAGTGTTTATAGGAAAAGTAGAGAAATACAAAAACATGCACAAAGTGAACTTGGCACAACTTAGATCATTTTTAGATCATCACATCAGAGTGAATGAGTGTTCTTCACCTCACCTGCCAGTGCTCATAATATCGTGCCTTGTTCATTGTATGGTTATGATCAATCCTACATACCAGTTTGGAACTTGTACATGAAATTGCTCGCTCCTTCTGCTGTCATCCCTCCAAAGATGTAAATATTTCTCTGTAGAGCCACAGCCGAATGTGCCGCTGTTCCAGGAGGAACATCACCTTTAGTCTTCACCCGCTCCCACTTCATGTTCTCTGAGGAACCAGAGAACACGTTAAACACATTAATATATAATGGACTTCATTAGCCCTTTCAGAACTGAATTATGTCTAGCAATTAGGGCTGTCCACGACCAAGGATTTTGTTGGTCGACCAGTGGTCGTCATTTACAACAACTAATCGACTAGTAGTAAAAATACCATTTAGACCGGGATACACATTTGTGAAGTTTTACCTTTAATTCCGGGCTGCCGCAGATCACTATAAATCATGATCACAAAAATTGCGGCTAGAAATGTTTACAACAATGTTTTAGCCGATTTTCGGGAGAAATGTTGGGAGTCAACGGGTTAAATAATAAGTAAAACTAACCAATACTAGCGAC
>JAOTRQ010000019.1:144471-156173 GCA_028565875.1 Hoplisoma paleatum | reverse complement strand
AATATAATATATAATAATACATAGCATTTGTTTTAGTACATATACCCCGCTGAGGTTGCAACACATCACAATATTCTGTGGCCATTAAAGGCAAACAGTACATGAAGTGAATGTGTAAATAATGATAGATAGAAATCAATGAATGAGCAACTGGAATAATTATAGAACCTCAAACTCAGTTACAAAAGTGGTTGCAACATTTGCTTCATGACTTTTCACATAGGCGCCTCAGTTCACTCTACACACTTTCGAGCAGCATTCACACTACACGAAATCACAGATGAGCTTCTCTCCTCTTGCAAACCATGTTTAATTTTTGCAAACACTTGATAAGTGACCAAAGGCTTAATGATAGCAAGTCCAAAAATGCAGTGTACTAAGGAAATCTCTTTGTTTATTATCATTTTATACACCTTCACAACTTCCATGATTTTACAAATTGAATAGTTGCACGAGATACTGAACATCATTAAACTGAAATGACAATTATTGTTCATGCACATGCACTTACCTTTATCTTCAGCTGTGAAATTTCAAGTTATCTGTCCTTATTTGCCCTCCATCCGAATACAATTTTAACGAAGTGCTTTTTCATGTCCACTTATAGTTTTAATGATGCACATATATATTTTAATAAGCCTGGATCGCTCAGTCTGTGCCCTAAACACTTCCTTGTTTTATGCTGAAACCACCTACTTTACCAGTTTGTTTTCATCGAGTACTAAGTGTACTATCATCTGTGATGAACAGGTTTGGGCACACAGAACTTATTGTTTCTCTGGTGTTTATGTGTACACAGTGACATACTGTTGTTCTTCATAATTCCAAGACTAAAACCAAGTAATAACTGCTTTCTTAAAAAGGAAAAAAACTGTGACTGTGCTGATGATAGAACAAAGTGTCTAAATGTACATACAGTGGAGGTTTCAGCTCGTTCTCTGGTGGAATCAGTCCTGCCAAGGATAACACAAAAAAAAGTTATTAATAATTAATTTACAATTGACAAATATTTAGAATTGTCAGGGGAAAAAACACAAGACACAGACACATACAAATCGAATTACACAATACAGCACAATACAAGCGATTACGGGCTCCGAGCAGAGCAGTCTGCTGACATGTCTGCGTACTGTAGAGCCTTGTAGTGTAGATCTAATATTGAATATTAAATATTGAATATAGTTCTAGTTGCTCAGATTTGTTCAAACAAACTAAAAAAAACACTGCAACTAATGATCCCAATGCCAAAAAATGTTAGTCTGGCTGAAATCTAAGCTGTATGGTTGAAGTTGTCGGTCTGGCTGAAGTTGATTCTCTGGCTGTTGTGTAATCTGTGTGGATGAAGTTGGAACTGTCTGGCTGAAGTCTAAGTTGAATGGCTGAATTCATCTGTCTGAACAATGTTGGCTGTCTGGCTGAAATTTAAGCAGTATGGATGAAGTCAGCTGAAGTCTGAGCTATAGTCTTTAGCTGAAGTCTTAACTATATGGCTAAATTCGTTTGTTTAGTTGATGTCAGCTGTCTGGCTGAAAGTCAAAGGTGTCTTGTAAAAGTCTAAGCTGTCTGCTAGAAGTCTTAGCTGTATGGCTGCAGTCAATGGTGTATGGAAAATGTCAACAAAAGTTACGCAGTCTGTCTGGAGTCTAAGCTATGTAGTTGAAATTCAGGCTATATAGCTGAATTCGTCTGTCTGGCCAATGACAATGACAATGCCAATGACAGAAATGCTGAAATTTAAGCTGTCTGTTGGAATTCTTAGTTGTATGGCTGAAGTCATTTGTCTGGTTGAAGTGCAAACTGTTATTCAGAATAGCCATATGTATTTGTGCTTAACATTTTTTTGTCAATGAAGCAAAATGTCAAAACAAGGCAAAAAAAAAATCTAAATTATGTCAATGTAGGTCTGGTAATAGCAATGAATTTGTATTAAGGCCATTGAATAGGCAATTAAAAACCCAATCTGAACCAAACTCGGCGGTGAACATTAGAATGTTTATATAAAGATCTTTGTTAAGTTTGGTGCATTAAATTTGGTGCGTTAGTGCTCTGAAGAGTCAAAAACTTTTATTTTGATAATAATTTACCTACAAACACTTCTGATTACAAAAGTAACAATATTCACATCAGGTTATCACAACTGATTCAAAAATGGGTTATATGTTTTGATAAATTTGCTCATGAATATTGAATTCTAAGATAACTCAGTGGGTTTTTGGTGATAGGGAAATCGACACTCAGTCAGTACAAAAGCGAGCGTGGTCCAATCCCGATCACAAACTCCTGATCCTGGTGTTGCCAGCTGTGCTTTGAGAGTTCCCCGGTAATCCAAAATGCAATCTAGATGCAGTCGTTCATTACCCAGAAACGATACACTACGAGCTCTAAAGTCCTGCTGAGTTAGCGAACTCCAGCACGTAGCTCATTAGCAAGAATCAGCTCATTCTAATGCTTCGAGTGGAAACTTAATTGTAGCTTAGCATAACTTTATCAGCTGCACTTTCAGTGGTTTTTGTTTTGGAATCTCAGCACATATCACTTTTATATTAAATTATAAAGAAGCAGACGCAGTTGAATTATGCTAGAATGGTACAGGCTTTATAATTATATCATCATAAAACATGACATGAAATGCATTTTCAGATGTTCTGATTCAACATGAGGTGACAAATAACACATTGCTAACGTTTATTGTAGAAAATGGATCAGCAGCGCTTGAGCAAAGATCTGGAGAAAGACAGGAGGAAGACTTTTCATGGGTCCCTCCTTTACATGGAATTTATCGGCGAGCTATATAAACTGAAGTTGCTCCCTAAGCTGCTTATAAACAGCTGGATTGAGCAGAAGCTCATGGTGAATTCCAGGTGAGGAGAACTTGGAGTGTCTGTGCAGGCTGCTTTCCATCACTGGAAAGGGGCTGCATGAGGAAGGAAACAAGGTACATGGTGCAGTTACTTTGTTTTATTTGAAAATAGCAATTAGTTATGGTTGCTCACTAGTTGGACTAGTAATCCAGGTTCAGTCTGATAAACCATTCAACAAACTATAATTAGAAATAAACGAAGTTGATTTTATTGGTTTACGTTAGTAACAACATTCATCTTTTTCTATAGTTCATGCTGGACCTTTACTTCTGTTCGATTATTAAAATTTCTTATTGATTTTTTCCCCCCAAAAGAATAACTGGGTCCCC
Source organism: Hoplisoma paleatum (assembly GCA_028565875.1). Classification (NCBI taxonomy): domain Eukaryota; kingdom Metazoa; phylum Chordata; class Actinopteri; order Siluriformes; family Callichthyidae; genus Hoplisoma; species Hoplisoma paleatum. Next base: position 152,983 of record JAOTRQ010000019.1, on the reverse strand, counting down.
CAAAACGTGGATCAGACAGTTAATAGGGTCCACAAGGTGTCTAGGAATGAACACGATGGTTCTATGACTGTGAATACCAGGAGCCGAACCATCAATACATACATCAGTACACCGACCCAGCAAGATCAACATACTGGCAAGAGCAAATAAATTCCATTCTTTTAATAGATTTAAGACATTAAGGACCTCAAATTAAATCAAATGTATTTTTTCAGCCTAGTGCCACAGTGTACAGCCAGTATGATGACTCTGGAAGAACAAGCCAATGGAACCTCTGGGGCAAAATAGGTAGTAAAGGTTCTACAGACAGAACCAATGTTGAGGAGAACACAAGTGCTCATATTAGGTCAATCAGCTTCTCCTGCAACAAATCTAAAAGTTTCTCTAGTCCATTAATTCTGGTGCTTCGTTTCTGGTTTGTTACAATAAAGAAGTTCTTGATTTGATGAACATCTTTTCTCCTGCAGAGAAGGAGCTACAGAAGCAATGAGCACTGTGATAGACATCGGAGCAAGTACTGGGACAGGAGATACAGAGGACAGGACAGTAATCCTTACCACTAGTAGTGAGTGAGGACCAGTTAGATGAGGGGACTGGTATCTTTGTTCAGCTCCTTCTTCAACTGGACTCTAAGAAAAAGCTGCTTTCAGGAAAAAACACACCAACCGTCCAACCATTAAATTAATATAAGCCATTTTATTCAAACATCAGATTTGAGTTTGTTTTTATTGAGTTTTATCTTCATGTCTGTACATAGAAATTATGTTGGTGTTTGTAAAGAGCTCATTTGATTAGAAATTTTATAATGAAAAACGTCTGCTAATTGCTGAAAATGAACTATATTCCACCACAACCATCCTGCAGTCACTAAACACTAATCTGAAATTCCCCCACACTGCTCCCGTCATATAGATAGATAGATGGATGGATGGATGGATAAATGGATAGATAGATAGATTTATCAGCATGTTTGAGTGAGTCACTTGCAACCAACAGAAAGCGCCACAGTACAAGGAGAAATAAAGTGAATACAATTTTGGGCCAATGGGAAATTAGTATGGGTGAATTCAGTAAAGAAAGACCACAGAACAATTGATTGTAATTAAATATACTGATATTTACAATGCTCACTAAATACAGTTTAAACAACTCATTGTTAAAGGCTCAGATGTCTAACAATGGAGATTCAGATCCAGCTCTCAGCTGCAAATTCATAATTAGTTTTGAGGTTAATGTACCTGTACCTGGCATCAGCTGGTCGGTCAGTCAGTGGTAGTTGCACAATGGTATTGTATGAGATGACGTGCAAAGAGCTACAAAGCAAAGCTGAAAGTGTTGGGTTATCATCAACTTTAAAGGATTAACTGTCTGATGCAGTTCAAGCACAAGATCTACAGACTGCATCTTTAAAGAGACATTTTCCTCCACCAAACACTAGTCAGCAGGAGAAGGATATGTTTGAATAATAGATACCACATAAAATTTACCACATAAAAATAAACTGAAATCTTAATGGACCTTGGAAGTCTTGGTACATGGGATGCAGAAAAGAACATACTGACGACAACAATTCAGTGGCTAAAATGAAAGTTAACTTTATCATTAAATGTAATTTTTATATCAATAAATATTGCATCTGCTTATACAGGCAAATTCAAATTCAATTTTATTTGTCATTACACATATACAGATGTACAGTACAACGAAATGTTTCTCTTCGCATATCCCAACTTGTCTGGAAGTTGGGGTCAGAGCGCAGGTGCAGTACGGCAGTACTGGAGCAGACAGGGTTAAGGTCTTGCTCAAGGACCGTTAGCGGAGAGTAGCAGCTGGATTTGAACCCCCAACCTTTGGGTTCACAGTCCAACACTCTACCCATTAGGCTACACTGTCCCTAAATGTCAGCAGTGGTGTACTAGCACCACTGGTCACTATGTTTACAATGTAGAGTGGATTTGCACAGTCAGAGCTTTTATCACAATCACAGCTTTTAATTTCTCTTACATAATTTAAAACTTTAAATTGTCAGGAAATGAGGTTTGTAATATTCAATACATAATTTATGAAAAGATTAACAAAACTTTAATCAAGTGCCATTAAGAGCAAGATGAAAATGTACCATTAGTCCGCAAGTTCATTTTTTTACACTTCACACCTTGTATGAACCCTTACTTTCAGATTCTCTCAACGTCAAGACCTCAGTCTCTTTTAGAAACCTCTTTTCATCCCTATATTTTAAATGCCACCCCGACCTAAAGCTTGTATATTATCAAGAATGGCATGGTTCACTTAAGTTCTTAGTCAGAGGTGTACACATGGCTGTATTTCCTTTGTTGATCCAGTTTGCACACTTTCTCATTCTTATTCTTTTATTTTTTGGTACATTTAATAATATGGCACCCTTTATAAAGGATTTATAAATGGGTTTTATAAAAGCCTATGAATTTAGGTTGTAAAGGACTTACACATCAAGCAGTTATTAGACATTGATACAGACAGTAAAATGTGAAAAATACTTGCCAAATTGTGATCCTACATTTACATTCAGGTAAGTCAGATGAATGTGGAGGCTGGGTCATGTGACCCAGCAGAGGGATTTAATCAAGGAAAAATATTGAAGGGGTGACCAAACCTTTGACTGGTAATGTACGTAAATAAATTGATCATAGTTATCATCATTATTTTGCACTAATAAACAATAATACATCAATTTATGGGAACTTTTATTTTATTTAGTATTCATTCAGCTTGGATCCAGACTACAAGACCCGCTTTCTGTGAATTTCTACTGTGTTATTAGTCAAATTTACCTGCCCCACTGCTTCACTTCATCGAGTTTAATTTGAACAATGTGGTTTCTACTTACCCAAACAGTCGCCCTTGCTATTTTTGTTCCTGTGCTTTCAAGATATGATTGTTTTTCTTTTCTTTTTTTTCATGGATGCAATTTTTTCCTAAGGTTCGGTTGATGTATAACTGTTTCCCGTTATTCTTTGTTTCTCCTTCCAAGCCTAGTCGGCTCCACCACTCTGGTCTCGGCTCAAGGCCAGAGGGTGACATCAATGAGGGGTAAACGAGCCACCCTCAAGTAGGAACTTTCTGTCTGTCGATCTGTGTGTCTATGTGTCTTTGTCTCTCTCTGGCACTCTAAGTGTGTCACTGTCTTTGTCTATTGCTCACTGTCTGTGCTTTATTTCTTGCTGTATCTGTCTTAAATTAAAATTTAAGCACTAAAACATGGCAGCACAATAGAGCTGAGATTTCAAATATCATATTAAATCATGACTGAGTGGATCCTGTGTTTAAAATAGGCAAACATGGATGTGATGCCAGCGGAGTTTACCCCCTACCGTACCCTTGCGTGACTCCTGCATTATCTCTGTTACATGTTCTTTTTTTACTATAAACAATGCAGTCATTTCCTCAGAGCTGCTCTAAACAAATTTTATTCGCTTTTGCTTTCAAAATCTGATCAGCTGTTAAAAAGGAGGTAAAGGTTTGAGTTTACTAGCCTTCACGCTCTTAAATCCTTTCTGAGGACTAAGAAGGTAGCACTGTCACCTCACAGTAAAAAGCATTCCGTGAGATTGAGCTTTACTACACATACAGATTCAGTCTTCCTGTAAAGTTAGTTACCAAACCTTGATAACAAAAGGTTCCTCTGAAAACTGATAACTGGGACGGTGTAGCCTAGTGGGTAGAGCGTTGGGCTGGGAACCCAAAGGTTGGGGGTTCAATATCCAGGCTCCGCTACACTGCTGGGTCCTTGAGCAAGACCCTGTCTGCTCCAGAGGCGCTGTACATTGGCTGATCCTGCGCTCTGACCCCAACTTCCAGACAAGTTGGGATATGCAAAGAGAAATATTTCATTGTACTGTACATATGTGTATGTGTAATGACAAATAAATTTAAATTTGATTTTTCACTGGGCGCTTGTTGAGTGTGATGGGTTCAAATTTGCAGGAAAACTTTTACAAGACATTGAAGATGAATACAAAGTATCTTTTATATACTGCATTAGAAAAGATGCAATTAATTATAAAAAATAATGTGTTGTCGAGAAGATTGAGCCACTAGCATTAGTGGACCTGTTATGTGATGATATCTATTGGTATAAAATATAAGAATGTCACATAAAATTGTCTTTTTTATAATAATAATAATTGCTCTTTACCCTTAAATATTTGTTGTGACACACATCAATGACTTCATGTGATGTCACAATATTTGGAGTTTCTTTAGTAAGTTGTAAGTTTTGGCATAAATGATGCTAAAATTCTATAGTTAAAATTGCCCACAGCACCGAGGACATACGCTCACTGTTGCCCCCTGGAGTGTCGTTGCTAGTGTGTGTAAATGTGTGTTTCACTGCACAGATGCTGAAGTGGGTAAATGCTTGATGAGAAAAAAAGGTTTTTAATCCCTTAATATAAAACCTACTAATCTATAAGGTGGTATTATCAATATACTAATACTCTAGCTGACTTATACATGTGCGTTATGAGCACAGCTACTGATTCTTGCTGTATAGTTTCTTTTTACTGAATAAAGCATTGTTTTCATTTCAGCTGATTTGATTGAGTTTTTGGCGACTCAGACTCCGTGTCATGGCCTGTTATGTACTCATCTTGTTTTTATTAGCACTAAACATGGCAGTGTGTGGAATCACAGCGCTGATATTGACCCGGTCCATCGTTCCCACATTATAAAGTACACACTCGCTCCCTGTAAAAACGAACCGCTGCTTTCCCACCCAGCCATTCTGACCAGAATCACCACTGGGAGCTGTTTCTCACTCTCTAGTCCATATGGCATGTGTTGGGGAGTATTTTTTTTCCCCGAGATGAGATGTCTTGACCACTTTCCCCAAGCCCCCCGTGGGATACTGGTCATCTGGCATCAATCTGACCCCGTCATGCGTTGAGAAAGCAAACTCTGCCCCTCAGGACTGGTGAAGTATAAGCAAAGGCTGGGATTGGAGTCTGTTTAGAGAGTGGGATGGTGGGTATTAGGTCTGGGACTCTGCAGTGTGCCGTGATGAAAGGTTTCAGGGATCTGGAATGAGGTTCCTGTGCTGTGGATTCTGATTTATGGTTTGGTGTTTGATAAAGTGGTGAATGCCAATAGGCCGCATCCTCAGAGGAGGATTAGTAATATCTCACATTATGTTCTCAACATTCCCACAATTTCCAACAAATTGACCTATAAATATTCCTCGGCCTGTTGTGTGTTGCATTGTCCTGTTTTGTCAGCTCTTATGAATCAAATTTGGAGTACAGAGGCAAGCCTGCTGGAGCGGTGGCTGGTCTGGTACGAAGATAAGCTTGAATGAAATGATTTTATCTCATCGTCTGATCGTGTATGGGACTGTTAGTGTGTAATAATCCTCATATTTACTCTCTGAATGCAGGACAGCGTTTTGGTAGTTGTGTACAAGATCCTATCTTCAGAAGTACACAGACACTAATGGTTTTAGTCTCTGATACTTAGCTTAATCTGTTGCCGTGTCATCATCTGTTATGCTTCTGATTAGTTTGTATTTACAAATGTTTTCCTACATAAGGGTTTAGTTTTGTCTAACTGAAGGGTTATTTCAGAGCCTGTTCTGTCTGCTTTCTTTTTTTGTTATTACGTTAATTAGGACTGGAGAACCAAAGGTGAGGTTTGGAAGCCCCATTGTTTTTAGTCTATTTATTATTTTTAATTTAAAAAAATTCTAACTTTTTTGGAGCAATTTTTGAGGCATTTACCATATGCAAAAACTCGACAAAGGTCTGCATTAACTATGTTGACATGAAGCAAAATATCAGAAACCTTAAAGATCCCAGATACCCAAGAGAAAGACTTACTTTAGGTGAAAACAGCATGTTGATGATGTGCACCTCTTTCTTGTCTGCTGTGAGGAAGCTGGTCCAGCACCCATTGGTCATTTCATCAACGGTGACCACTTCATCTTTGCTTCCGTAAATTCCCTTAAGCTCACAGAATGGAGAAGAATCTGAGGAGATGAAATATATGGATTCCAGCTTTAGTGTTAATGAAGCCTAATACAAATATAAAAATATATTTTCATCTAATTCCTGATCTGAACAAGTAATTAAAAGACAAGAAAATTAACAAGTAATTAAGAAATGAGACTGGGGGTGAGTATAGAAACATTATTAGCAGAAATCTAACTGATTAACATGCAAAATGTGTGCGCATTGCAATAAAAGTCCATATATGTATGATACTATAACAATAATGTGTGATTTGTACAAATGATTTGTACAAATTGCAACACAGTGCAACAAAGATTTACGTTGACAGAAGCAATGATCTTAAACAACATTCAAATCCATTCATTGTTGCCATACTGAGCACTTGTCTGTAATTTGGGCAGGTTTGGTTCCAAATTAGCAGGTGTATGATATGTTGGTGGATTTTGAAATGATTTTTCGTTAGATACCACCATTGCAATCTGGCAACGCTTGTGTAGGATATGATACAATACGATGAAAACCTTAGAATTGTATACATCAACCAGGCATAAAATTAAATCCACTGACAAGTGAAATGATAAAAACACAAAAATATTCTTTTCATCATGGCACCTGTTAGTAGGTATTCAGAAGTCAGTGCCAGTGAAATCTAATGGAAAATACTTTTTAAATAGAAAAAAAAATAATAGGCTGTTTAACTTGGTGACACGTGTTTGGGGAGTCGGGCTGGTGCTCATTGATCCTGCATGTACAAAAAGAATGATACTTTTTATTCATTGTGTTTGTTAGAGGAAATGAGAAAAGCAAAGAGAAAAGTAAATCACAATTTCAGAAGACTTTTAAATAGCTCGTTTTGACCTGGACAAAAGTTCAGGATGTGCATTTCGAAATGATGAAATGCTCTTCGAGATAAGCTGGTTATGGAGGACCGGTCAAAGTGACTCAAGATTTTCTGATTTATTAAATCCCCAGTCCTGATCTTTAATTATTACACATTGGCGTGAGTGAGTCTCATATTGTTTAATGAATGATTTATTTTACTTTTTATTTGAAGTCACAGTGAATGAATATTTTTTTTCATCTAAAAAGAAAATTCCTCAGGAAAAGACAGGTCAGGTGTCATTTCCTAGCCAATCAGCAGCCGTCTGGGTTCCTGTCTAAACAAAGGATGAAGGGTGTGATTGGTTGGTTGTGTGATGCCCGTGGCACCAGCCTACACAGGCGTCATTGTTTAAGGACCAGGACCAGACCGTGTGGCTCCATCAGCATTTTTATCTATGAACATTTCAACTATAAAGGGTCCAGATTTCTTCATCAAGGACAGAAAATCTTCATCATTTTTCATAAATGCTGGTCTGAATCTGAATTAACAAAAACATGTATTGACTTTTAAATTGGTAAGTATTTTAAAGAAGTGTTCACCAACCAGGGGAGTGCAACAAGCATGCTGATCACAATAAGTTGGTGTTAGATCATGCATTAGTCCAACAGGTCACTGCGATCAACATGCAATGTGGCCACTGTATCTATAATATAGATTTTACAATAGAAAATGGTTGAAATCAGATGAACCACAAGTCAGTATTCAGGTAAGAGTGCCTACTACTGGCTAGAAAAAGAACAAAAAGCCCCAAACAGTGTAGCTGTGATACATGGGGCAGTGATCGAGTGGTTAAGGTACCAAGCTAGAGATCAAAATGTCACTGGATTTGTAAGGGTTATGCTCGCGTGTCTCGCGCTGAGGCAGACGAGCTTACAGATCGCGGTTTTCAGCCGGTTTTAATACCCAACCGACTGATTACGGTGAACACCGATCAGCTGTTGGAGCGCTACAAATAGGGGGCGTTCCCAACAGCTGATGCGGAGCCGTCTTCATTCCATCTTCGCGCTGATCATGCGGCAGGCTCGGCGTGCTGTGCCTGGTACGGCGAGCCGCTTGATCATAGCAACGTGCACGACAACATGTTCTGCGCCTGCGTCTGCTTATACGCTGTGCGCATGAACATGGAAGGTGACTTTTTCCACCAGCACGCGCAATCGAATTACTCCCATTCAATTGTGCACTACTCATTTGGAGCTGGGCGTCAACACGCCCCCTCGCGCTCGCTTTGGGTACCCCGTCAGGAAGGCGAACGAGTAGCGCACGGTTCCTTAGCTGCGTGCAGGCCCGTCCCGCTGCCCGTTCCTGAAGTTGCAGCTTTGGCAGCGTGGCGGGTCGTGAGCCACCCACGCAGGGGTCTGAGTGACTGACCTGGCTGCGAACGTTGGGCCTCCTCGGGCGCGTGCATTGAGGAGGAACTGAGGACTGAATGTAACAGGAAAGTGTCAACCATAATATGTAAATGTGGGTGCACTAACAGCACATCCGCACTTTATATGCATACATCAGCACATTTTAAGTTTATTTCTATCCTTATTTTTATTTATTTATTTTTTTTTATATATGCATATAAGGTAAATCTCTTTACTGTGTGTACTATTACTTACTACTCTTTTTGTCTTGATTTACGTATCTTGCTACTGAGGCCTCA
>JAOTRQ010000019.1:113562-133840 GCA_028565875.1 Hoplisoma paleatum | reverse complement strand
AATAACAATAAAAATAATAATATACGTGCATTCATTCAAAATTTTAGTAGCAAAATAATTGCGATTAATTTGCGATTAATTGCGATCAATTAATTACAGACCCTGTAATTAACTCGATTAAAATTTTTATTCGAGTCCCACCACTAATATATATATATATTTACTGTTTACAGTTCCATGAAAAACTGGTCCTGGTTACTGTTTGACCATTCTGCAAATGTTGCCTGTTTGTTGTGGGAACGTTCTCTTAATGTTCTCAGGGCGAAGAGTCTAGAAATGTTTTCTTGGATTATTCTAAGAACGTTCAACATGATTTCTTATGAATGTTCCATCATTACTTTGTTACATCGTTTTAGATGTATGGTTTAAAAAAATCTTTTCAATTGTATTCTGTAATTTATTAAAGTTATTTATTTTAGTTAAAAATATTATGTAAATGTAAAATATTACAACATTTATACACCCCAAATGCCAATTTCCCCTTTTAGGTCTAACTCTCTCCTGTAGTCACCATGTCAAAACTTTTGTATGTTCTCTATCTCCCCATCTACATGTGTTTTCTTTTCACCATCCAAGACCTTGCAAAAGCGACTTGCTGCTTCACTCGACATGAGCAAATCTGTCATGTGATAGGTGTCTCCAGACTCACTGAGACCCTGACCACCTGCACCGTGACATTTATGGAAGTTTTGGTGAATATGGATGGAACGTTGTGAGCAGCAGAATGACTGAATAACAGAAGGTAATAAATACACATCCAGGTTCCTCGTACCTGTTCCACTCCTCCTCACCTCCGACGCCCATCTGTTCAGGAGAACATGGCACAGATGGAATGCCTGGTTCAGGAAGGGGTACAAAAACAAAATTTGGTGGGTCGAGCGTTCCTCTCTGCTGCATCTGAATTTAAATAAACTATTAACGAAAGAGACATTTATAAAAACCCAGAAAAAACTTTCTGTTAAGAGTTCAGAGAATTTATTCATTCATTTTATCGCCTATTTTCCAGGACTTTAGTTGTTTAGCCAAAGTTTTTCGGAAATTCTTGAAATCAAAACTAATATTTGTTTAAAAAAGTGGTTCTTATAAGTAGTCATCATTTACAAATTCTGATAGAAACACTAATATTGTGCTTTTGGCATTTGAAAAAGTGCTAAATATATATATATTTTTTCAGAAATAGGGTTAGTAACATGCAGTGATTTAGCTCTGGTTTTCTTTCATTTATTGGCTTTTTAAAATGTAATTTTATTCTGAGTCTTTCTGAAGTTATAGATTTCAGGAACATTTTATTGGTTTAAATTTTCCCTAGTGGTCCAGCTTTTACTATACCAAGCTGTGTAAATGTACTTGTTCAGTACCAGCCAACAATCACAATGAACAGTTTGCACTTGATTTGACCTGTGTGTGCTTGACCAACCTGCCCACAGTCCACATCTTGTAGTGCAAAAGTGTCCAAACTTTTTGCAAAGAGGGCCAGAAGACTAATTATATATTTATTTGTTGAGGTTATAAGATCTGATTTGATTGTCAATTGAAAAAACAAGAAGATTGAAGAATGATACATTTACATTTACAGCATTTGAACAGCAGATGCCTTTATACAAGCTGCGAGCTGGAAATTTGATTACAGGCCACATTTGGCCTCTTGGCTGGACTTTGAACATGTCTGTCGTACAACGTATCTTTTCGGAACCATGTGCCAAAATGTTTATGTTATGTTAAGAAACCAGACGTGACAATCGAGTGTGAAGTACAGGAAAGTACTAGTTTTTATTCCTTCATATTCAAACTTCACAAACAGCGTGAACTTGTACAATACCTCAAAAGAGTGAAAATTACAAAAAAGTGCTGGTAACATTTACAAAAAAATCATCCTTACTTTGCGACAATCAGTTTTTCTTCCGTTCCTTTTTTTAGTCTTTTGTATTAAGGCTTAATACTTCTGTATAAAGTATATGCAAGATAAGTCTTCACAGTTTTTCTCGAAAAAACAAAAAAAGTCACAATATTATGTAACATAATGAAGCTTTTACGGCTATTTTCTGTATAAGAACAAATACACATCACTGGTAATTATACGTGAAATACAGGGCTTACTGTAAAATGGCAGGTAATGATACTGTCTGCTGAAATAAATTCTTTTTTTAGTTGTTTTTCTCTTTTCTTCTGTTTTTTTTTTCGTTTTCTTTTTGACCTTAAACACGTTGATAAGAGAGAAGGTTACAAAGACGTAGCACTGAAATAACTGAACGAGAGAATGAAGGAACCATGACATAAAAGCTTCAGAGATCGCCTCCAAAATTTGGCACATCCCTTAGAGCAGCAGCCCCCAACCAACGCACCATAGACCACCAAGGTACCAATCCGTTTGTCATTTATCACCGTGTAAATAATTAGTGATCATTAGAAGAGCAATTCATCATTCAACACACTTTGCATGGTTACAGTCTCATATCACCATTAGGTGGGAGCAGTGTGTCATTGCAGCAAAGCTCTTCGATTAAAATTCCTCCCACCCCCGCCTGGTCCATGATGCAAAACAGGTTGGAGAGCGCTGCCGTAAAACACAATAGAAAATAAAATAGAAATAAAAACAGATTTACAGGTTTTGTTTGTTTTTGGTGTTCTGGTGATTTTCATGGTCGTGTGTGTGGACATGATGGTGGTGAGTGAGATCACGCTGCGCAGTAAGGTGCTAACAAAAAAAACACAACAAAGACGCTAGTAAAAAAAAGAAAGAAAAGAAAAACAGGACCCACCCGGGTGGCACGGGCGCTTGTAAGGTGCATTCGTAAGACTCGAGCACAAAACAAAATACAGAATAATTTACAAAAGAACAAACATATTTCATTATTTAATAATAATAATAACAACGTGACCAATCGTCTTGAAGCCACCTCATGATTTCATGCAACCTCAAGTGAACCATGAAAATTAAATATGAAAGATGAATAACTGTTTGTGGGTGTTTTAATTGTATAAATTTTTAAAATAATAACTATGTGTTTTTATTCTGTAATCAGGCATGTCCAGATATTTAATGCTTCATAAAAACAGCAACACCAGCTCAAATCAGTCTCACTTCAAGCGTAGCTTTGAAGCTTTACCCACATTCCCATGTGCCAAAGCGAAGAATCAGAGGCGCGCCTACAGCAATGTAAACAGAAACGGAGCAGAACTTTGCAACTAAATTCGTATTAGCAATGGATTAACGAGATGTTACATTTAGCAAAAAATGTTTTAAAACAGATTTTTGTTATTAATTTAGTGTTTTATGCTAAAAACATCACAGACATCGAAATATAACAACATTTAGATTATCGTAAACTGAAAGTAATGAGCATTTTAAATCTGTTAAAAATTTGGGTAGCGGAAAATCCAAACAGCGATATGGTGATGCTAACTTGGGTTTTGTCATTTCACTTGGTAACTTTAGTACACTGCAATACAACAGGAGGCCATTAGAGGGCAACAAATGTAGCAAGTCCTAGCAAACCTAGGCGGCGACACTGTAGCTACCCTAATACAGACTATTAATCAGTAAAAACCTCAGCAATAAAGTGTTTAGCTATTAAATCATGCTAGGCGACTGTAGTAGCAATACACCAAGCCACCATTAGAGGGCCACATTCAAGCAGTTCAGCAAAGCGCTGGTTTGCTAACATAGCTGCCAATAAACGCTTAGAATTTGCCGTTGGATTATCATGGACATGCCTGATGTGTATGAGCGGATGTATAATGGGCGTGAAGGAACGCGACACACAACGAAGCCGAGATATTTATCATATATATGAATATCATTAAAAAATAAGAATCATAACAAAACAATCCGGGGATTTCCAGTTAAGCTGCACTAGTTTACAGATCAGCGAGTGATAACGGGTGATAGCTCTAGCCCTAAATCACCCTCATGCACACGGTTAAAGTGACGCGACAAGCTCGCTTAAAAAACGGCTACGATCACAAAAAAACTAAACAAAACTTTAACAAAATAAAAACGAGAACAAAAGCGGTTTTGGTTTTTTAGTGCAAACACAATCGGCTGGCTTCAGCTTCTCAAGAATAAAAACAAGCTCACCAAGAAGATCACATTGAAGGCACATACTTATGCTTCCTCTAACACGCGACGATTTGAGACGTTACACCTGCGACACCTTTCAATAAACACCACAAAGCGCTTATTACAGGAAAAAGCCACTAGTTCTGACAAGATCATCACTATTCAGTTAGGATTGCTATTTATTATTACGCTTAATTACGCATAAAGGCAATCAGCTACGATGTCAGGCGCAGTTTTCCTTTATGCTTAATTTTTTTCAAAAGTCTTTTTTTCTTTATTGTCACACATGACAGGAAAGCGTTTCCTATTATTATTATTATGCTAATTACAACAATTAGTGACTAGAAACGTCAAGCGGCATCCCGGAAACACGAGGAGCTATCGGACTGTTCGTCCAAGAGCGACACATCGACAACGTGCACTGAATTAAAATTAAAAAAAAAGAAATAAAAGAGAAGAGAATTCACATACGCACAAAAACTACGTTGTTACAGTTTGGTTAGCAACACACATGGTTTTTTAAAAAACGTTTTTTTTTTTTAAATTGGTGTTTCCAGGATGCCGATACGATCTCCAACTCTGCTGTTCAAAACTATCACGCGAGGAAACAGGAAGTACTAAATTTATTTTCCCGAATGCGCCTCGTTGAAATAATCACCCTCCCCTGCCCTGGTCAGTCTGACCATCCCGCTCAGTACCTCGGTTCTGACATTTTTTGTGTGATAAATACTCCCTTCGGAAACACGCAGTGTGGCGCGAGCGTTGACGCATTGTTAGATTTTGTCGCGTGATATTGCTCTGTACTGAAGAAGACCGGTCATTTTAGTGCAAATCTCTTTCCTAGTTTGAGAAGTGGCGGTTGGGTCAACGGTAGAAGAAAAAAAAAACACGGAAAATCTTGTGAAGGGCATCCATGGTGTGTCTTAGTGGTTTTTGAAATGGCTAACCGCTAGGTGCTAGTTAAGTGGTTTTGCATCGGTACAAAAGTTTCGATGTTTAAAATCTTTTTATTATATTAGCCGTATGATCGTATCAATAATTCTTAGGTATTAAAAACAAAATCGTACAATTCTACAAGTGCAGTTTGTACTATGTGTCCCCATTGATGACGGGAACCACCAAAGCATTCCTAATCAATGAGAAGAGTATTAAAAGTTGGTACTTAAAAACAATGTTTAGATGCAACTAAATTCAAAATGTTTTTTAGTGAATCTCTGTAGTTTGTACGCTAAACAATTATACCGCTAAATACCAGGGTCCAGTCCGTGAGTTTCAGACTTACAGTTAATTTAACCAATCAAGCCACCATATGATAGCAACCGAGCTTCCCAGCACCATCGACACACACACACACACACACACACACACGGTTATCCGTAGCTGAAGGACTGGACCCATTGAGACACTCTGCGTTTAATGAGCACGTGTCTGGTTGTACATTTCGCCTGTGTTGGCGAGGTGACTGATGGGAATTCTGTGACGTTTGACGATAACAGACTCGGTTCGGTGAAGCTGCTGCTTGTTTTGTGTCTCACTTTAGTCCAGTGTTCGACAAGTCAAAGTATAAAACGGCCGCGTTTACGCATGTGAACACAAAATATCAAACCCTTATACCATCGAAACAGCAGTCGTAACAAATACACGTTCACGAAGAACAAAATCTCATAACAAGAAATAACGAAAGAAATTTCTGAGAAATTACTGCAGCATGTCATTTAGGGTTGCTTAGTTCTGGAAAGATGTTTCATCTAGCTTTTACTACAACAGCTCAACATCTCAACATCTCGCTTCTTCAGTTCTCTCGCTATTTCTCTAAGAATTCTTATAAAACAACTATCAGGATGACTTGGAACCAAAAGACGTACAAAATAAATTACACAAGTGCTTTATATATGTGTGTTTAAGAATCATATTAGCCTATAACTACGTGATATGGCTATAAACAGCTAACAACAGAAAACGCTTAGCAAAACACCTCACTAGCCTATGAATATGGACTCCAGATTTACACGCCTCTAATGTACATGATAAAAACAGGCAACCGATGATGCTATAGGATAGAATGGTTATAAATATATATTTATATATGTGTATTATATCATATACTGTATATGCAGACAACGTATATGCTAATAAGGCTAAATGAACTAAATGAGCTCATGCTTCACCGTTATATTGCCATTCTAACAACCATTCTACTCCGATATGACGGTTTTTTTCCATCCACTATTTACAGATTTATAATCGTTGTTCTCATCACATCACCAAAAACAAACAAAGAAACAACAAAATAATCAGAAAACAAAGGATTTGGTCCTCGGATTAAATGACAACATAAATTCGGTGTCGGTGTGTTTGTGTAAGACCTGCATATCATTCAGACGTGTGAAAGTATGAAATGCGTATTAAACAGGCACTAGTTGTACTCAAACATGTTTTAAAACATTTTTATAAAGATTTAAACCACTTTTCTCGTATGCGACGTCTTTTAGACGAATTGTAAAATGTGCAAAGTAAATAAAAAGCTTGGTCCGTGTTATTCGACAAAAACTTACAAAACATCCATCACGTAATCAGGGCTGTTTATAAAAAATATTCAGAAAACATGTAGTCATTCGTGACTTATAACGTAATCCAGTGCATTTGTTACATTGTTTTCGTATAAAATGAATAAAATACGCGGGTGGACTAGTGTAAAAGGGAATTACTTTTTTGTGGGTTTTTACCAAAACTCCTACACAGATTAAAAAGAAAACATTCTCAAATTTAATCAGCCTGCATATTCCTTTTTATTTATTTCTATTTCTTTATGTTCGAGCAATTTGTCGCTTAAAAAATGTTTTTGGTCTTATAATTAATAAATTCCTGGTTTCCGACACGAAACCACGTTTGTGCCAATGTGTTCAGATTTAGAGACCCCTGTGGCCAAAACGCGGTACTGCAACTACATTAATATATAATTTAATTCATTTGTGGATTATTATTTAAATGACACCAAGTCATAACATGTTGTACATCATTATTATAACAATGATATATAATAATATAACAATGCTTCTATAGAGAGCTGCTTTTTGTGTCACTAAAAACAACCTTGTTTTTTATTTTGTTTTCTCACTACAGCTTTACATTTAGCCAAATCTACTTTGCTTACTCAAATATCTCCGGAGCTCATAGATTCTAAAACAAACACTGATTCTGTTCTCTTTGGTGTTTACAGGTTTTGCCTGACCTCCGATCGTCTCTTAATATGAGTCAAGCAAAAACGTACGACTCAGAGGCCGCAGGCTAGTGAGATTAGCATTCGGTACCTTGCTAGGATTAGATTCAGCACTAGGTAAAAGTCTCATTGATATGATACGGCACGGAGTAAAATCTCTAAAAAAATCAGCACAGTGCACGTTTGGTTGGATCTGGTGGACGAGGCGTGGAGACGCTAAGGTCTATAAGGATGAGAGCTAAAGGCAACGAGTTGCAGGTTTTACAGCACTAAAAAATCTGCTACATTAAAAGTTTTGTGGATTGTTTTTGGGGATTTCAGTGATGATTAGGGAGGCAACGATGCCAACTTCAGCAGCACTGATAAAAACACTTGTCGTTGGTGTGAATTAGCAGGTGCAGGATAATGAATGATTTAAAAAGATATCATCAACTGCTTTATCCTGGTCAGGGCTGCTGTGTGGTTGAATACACTGAGAAACGTGAAATGTCCTGGACCCTTACAGCAAGAAGAGTCTGGGTTTCATTCCATATCTCGGTGGCTAGGATCCTTTCTATGTGCACTGTGGGTTTCCTCCGGGCACTCTGGTTTCCTCCCACAGTGCACAGTTTGTGTTTCCTGTTAGACATCACCATGTCCCTGACCTCAGGAATTTAGTGAATGGGCAAAAATGTCTGTTAACATAAAAATGTGACGTTTGACTCATTTTCCTGTAGGAAACCCAAATACAATAGCGCTTCATAAAAAGCATTTATGCCCAATCTGAGTTATTTTCCTCACCGATTTTAATTCATGTTCTGATAATTAAGAGAACAATTTGAAAGAGCAACTGTGAGCAGAAAAAGCGAGCGGTGCGGATAAAAGAGTTTAATAGTTTGAGGTTTGGAACGTGAGCTCTTATATTTTGGAGTATTTATCTGATTTAAAATCAAAGCTAATGCGACTCGGACCTATCCATAATCCTCACTCATCTAAAGAAAATTAGTCAGACATTAAACCAATGACCATGCGATCACTTGTCCAGTCCCGAAATCACTGAACTACCTCAGCGCAACGGTCAGGTTGTGTTTATAGTCAAGGTTTTAGTATTAAAACATTAATATGAAATTCATTTAGTATTTTAATGCCCAAGAGGAAGATGCACCCAACTGGTGCAGTGGTGAAACATCCTCCATTCAGGGTCGAGTGTGATCCAGGAAATGGGGGTGACTGAATAGCCACTAAATAGCCAGTGCACTCAGTGTCCAATTAACATCTTCCCATACATAAATCTTCTAAAATGGCCTACATTTTGATTAGTGGTCAGCATTTGATTAATGGGCCAGCAGCAGGCTACAGATAAATATGTAAGGAATCCGATTCACCTCACATTCCATCAGATTTGCCCATAAGACAATTAGCTCACAGAAGGCTATAAAAGAAGAGAATATAGCAGGGGTGGCCAACCAGTCGGTTTACTATGGTACTACAAAGAGCCACATTATGTACACTAGTGCACACACGCACACACAAACTATCTCTCCCTCATATACGTGTACACACAAACATAATGAATTTTGAACAATTTGCCATGCCACAAATGTCACACACTTCTCACTATGAAACAGCAAATTGACAAAAACTAAATTAAACTTATCCCAAGACTACAGATTAGACTGTTACTAAATCAGATTCACATCACACTCATTATCAAATCCTGATTACCAAGACGAGTGGTCAGTTATTTCACTTTTTGTGACTCTTTTGAGCAGTATTTTTTGTTTAACTTGGAAAGCTGCATTGTGCATTGTTACTGGGCAAGGGTTGGCCACCCCTGGAATATGAGAGAAAAAAAGAATTTGGGAAACACGAAAATCATATTTTGATTCGGTTCGAGTCGCAGGCTTGTTTTTTTCCAAAAAGCCCCAAATCCCCACATCCATGCAGAAATATATTGTCTAAGTGTTGTGATCAAATCATACAGAGTAGATTCCGAGTGCTGGTGTGTGTGTGTGTTTGTCTTAATTTCTTACGCATGACATTGCTAAAGTCGTACTGCACTGAGATCTGCGCCGGCGGCAGGATAAACCCGGAATAATCTGCATCTGTATCTCCATAAATAATCTGTAAGTATTTCTGTCTGTATAGAGCGTACAATAAACATTTCACCTTCCTGTAAATAATGCAGCTTCTTTATCTTTGGATCTGGTGGATTAATGAACTGAGAATATAGTGATAGAACTATTAATGTTTTCAGAAATTGAATGTGGCACCATTCAATTATTAACTTTCACTCGTACCTTCATCTTTAGTATGTTCTTTTTTGGAAGGGGGGGTAAATATTTGATTGTTTATTGGGATTTTATTGTTGCATTCATTGGATAAAATTTCAAATGTGCAAATCGAACAAACTGATGGGTAATTTTGTTTCTCCAATTGACATAATTTGCATTAAGCACCCGGATTAAACCCACACAGACACGGGGAGAACATGCAAACTCCACACAGAAAGGTCCTGGACCAGCCCACTTGGAGAACGAATCCAGAATCTTCTAACTGTGAGTGCTATCCAGAAAAAATAGAGATGGCTACAACTACAAGTGCGTGTTATTGCCTCGTATCGCCACTAGGTTGGACCATTTAGACTGATTTCCCATCGTGTCTAAGCAGTAGTTTAGGAAGTTCTAGCCCTCTACCACTGAGATTTGGTGTTCCAGGAGTTGGATCTCAGCACGACTAAAACATTCTATCTGATCATAGGTGCACTTGTCAATGCTCTCACAGCAGGTCACTAAACCAAACAGATTAAGGAGTGATGTGTCAAGAAAGAGGATCTGGCCAAAATGGGGACCAAATCTGCAGTGGAGATGCACAAGTAACCGAAACATAAATCGGCCAGTTTGGTCAGAAATAACAAGACTAAAAATAAATAATATGAAATAATCTCGAAAATTTAGGAACATGTCTAATCTAGTGGCTTCAACAAGCATTCATCTCTCTCCCTCTCTCGTGCACACACACACACACACACACGCACGCACGAACGCACGCACGCACGCACACGCACACATTTGAAGAGCTGAAATGGAATAGATCGGATCTAAGTGCTGACGTTGGGAACACAAAGCTACGTAAACGGCACGACTTACTAGTTCAATTTAAAGCATTTTGTTTTAAATCGTATTTTCATTAAATAAAACAAATTGGGACACTTTGGACTGTAAAATACAAAAGCGTGGGTACATTTTGGTGATTTCGGGGTTAAAGGAGACCATACCCTTACTCACATAGCTGACAAGGCAAAACTCAAAGAATTTTTTTTGTGTGTGTAGTTATTTTTAATTCTTTTTTTTATTTTGTATCTGAACTGTATTATTGCTGGTACTCGATATAGAAACGTTTAAGGTTTGTGTTCAGGCAGTGATAAGTTTTTTTTTTAATACTGTATAATAATAACAAGATTATAATCGGGTTATAGTGGGTGATAGTTGACAGTGATAAATCTTCATGCTTGGAGCTATACATTAGGCACTTTGTTATAAAACTGTATTTTTTTGGACTGTATTCTGTCAGAAATGTGGTTTGTTTTATCGCACGTACAGCATTTACGCGTTTTAGCTTTGTTAACCAATTCCAAAGCAACTGATCAGCTGTTAGCTCTAGATTAAATATCATAATAACATCTTAGAAATAAAAAAGTGATGGTAATAAAAGCCTGACGACGCTTAACGACCAGTGGGTTCAAT
Organism: Hoplisoma paleatum; assembly: GCA_028565875.1. Lineage (NCBI taxonomy): Eukaryota > Metazoa > Chordata > Actinopteri > Siluriformes > Callichthyidae > Hoplisoma > Hoplisoma paleatum. Next base: position 122,835 of record JAOTRQ010000019.1, on the reverse strand, counting down.
AAACTGTGAGTTCTTGCAGATTTTAAGTCGTGTAAGAAAACTGAATGAGCAGCGAGTGATTGTGAAGGTTTTCCAGCACGTACAGTGGCTAGAAACTACCGGCTCGAAGAGGATGACACATACAGATGCACGCTTACTGTATACTGAATATAAAAAAACAACAAACTGAAGTCGAACTGAAAGATAAAAACTGTTGCTGTACATCTGAGAGAATGAAACCGAAAACCCAGCGAATCAACAAACCAAGCTAAATCAAACGCTAACTCTACAAGCATGTATAAAATGATTAAAATATCAGAAGCGGTACTACTCACTAAGATTTGTATATGATTATGAAAGAAACCTGATACAATTCAAACGTACACAGGACTCCGATCAGCCGAGATACATGGTTGGGGGTCAGAGAGCTAATTAAAACAAATAATTACAGATCACAATGAAACTGAATAGAAATGAAATGTCCAACATTGTGGGTGTTATTGTCTTAAATCACCACTAGATGGGAGCCTTGTTTGACGGCAGCAAAAGAAGCTGTTAAAATTATCCAACTGACTTTATTAGAAAATAATAATCATAAGAATCCTAATGCGACGGTGTTTTTTATCAGCTGGAAAAATGCCATCTTGCGGGCCTCAAATTATTTCAAGAAGCCGTAAATCAAATTGATCTATGTGATGCTCGTGCATCCCAATATTTTTGTCTGTTTTATGCCTAAACAAATCCATCTACTAAAGAAACAAACAAAAAATAAACCCAAAACGCTAAAATAAAGTAAATTTTAAATGAAAAATCTGTTGTTTTGTTTTTGTTTTACTTTTGTACTATTTATTTATAATTAAAAAAACATATTTTGCCCAATGAATAAAATGATTGGGTGCATGCAATACACGAACAATTCACCAGGGGGGGCAGAAAACATGTATCTAATTATACACACCAGGTTTTTCATGGGAACGATAAACACCGACGATGTAGAGGCTTCTAAACCGTCTAAACTCAGCTGAGACTTCCAGCGTCTTTTAGCTAGCATCTGTTAGTGCATGACCGCCAATCACCTATTAACTTTCGTTAGCTAATATTAGCGTGACACGCATCCCGGTTAATCGAGGAGATCTGTGTACGTTCTCTAAAACTGTCCCCTTGCCAAAAATGTGATTAACAAATAAAAAAACGAGTTCAAACTATTTTTTCGGTATTTTTTTTCATACATGAATGCAGGCAAACGTGTAGCGGTTACATGTGAGAAAAAAGACGGATCTACGTGTACAAATGTATGAACGCACAAGCACTGTGGTACTGAAGAAACAAAGCACTTGTGCATACGTGTGTGTGTGTGTGTGTACGTTTGCAGGATTCGTATCCAGTACCGGGTTGCATGGTACCGTGAATCGAGCACCTTTTTATTCGGTCTGTAGTGCAGTTGGTTGCGTTTGCTGTGTTTAAGGCGTTTTTTAAGGACACAGAAACACGATGATGCAGAAATCCAATCATGTCATGGTTTAGTTTACTCTCTAAACCTTTCCCTCCACATTTTTTCACCTTGGTTTAATTTAACCGCGCCCATCTGAATGCGATCTGTATAGAAAAATGGGCACGTAGCCGATGCATCGGTGGCGTACGGTGTAGACCGAAACATCCCCCGGCCGCGCAGCGCATGTGCCGACAATTCGTTTTACAATAGGCTGCTGGTTCCTGTCCTGCACCCGGGGCTTGTTGGGATAAGCTCGGGATACGGCTAGACCTTGACCAGTTTTACCAATTATGAGAAGATAGACTAGAGCTTTGACCCGAAGTCACAAACTGCCTGTCATGAGATTTGAACCAACACCCATCTGATTACTAGCTCATAGGGACGATGAGATATGATTTATGATACTAGAGTTCACCATACATTTTCTTTTACATGAAATTTTATTAAATTATTTGTTTTTCTTTTTACTATTCAAAAGTATTAAGATTTTTTTTATAAACAATAAATGTCTATGTTTATTCTGAGGAAGTTGAAAACTACTAAAATACTAAATTCCTGTTAAAATACAGCATCAGTGCCACCTGCATTGTTAAAAGAATCATTGATTCAAATGCTTCATCCAAGTGAATTGATTCGTATTGATTCTTTCTTAATCGTTACATCCCTACTCCTTCAGTAACTTTAAGTCTAAACTTTAGTCTCCAGGGGTTTTGATGATCAGAATGTTATTGTGTCGAACCATCACCACAAAGCCCCTAAGCAAGGCTTTTAAAACTCAGCAACAGGGGTGCCAGGTCCATCAAAATAGTACCAATGTGTCGCTTGATACTTGACCAGTTGTGAAAAGGTTGCTAGTTAAAGCCCTTCATCCACCCCTATTTGAGCAATGCCCTTGAGGCTCTCAGCTCCAGCGACTCCAGGGTTGCCAGGTCATTTGTGACAGTGCTATTTACAAACTAACAAGCTCAGCACTGGTCCTTAGAATGTAATAAACAATTAATAGACATGATTGTCGGCACACACGCGTGTCCGTTAAAACCTCCAAATCCTCGTTCTGGAGCCGAAATCCGGTCCGGCGGTCACAGCTGTGCGCCGGACGCCTCGGCGTTTTGGGGGTGTGTGTTATCGTGTGTGTTATTTCTTTTTATTTGCTGTGATTGTTCTTGTGAAGTTGTGAAACAGTTGCTGTGCGTCACAAAAGCGCTCGCATGAGAGGACTCACGAGGAGCACAAACACACAAACACACACACACACACACAAACACACTGTACATGCCGTACCTGTACTGCACTTTGCAAAGGAAGCCCTGCAGCCCAGGCATCCAGACATATACACACGCACACACACACACACACACACACACACACACACACACACACACACATAAAAGCACTATTCATGATACGAAACAATGACAAATAAACCCATACAAACTAACAGATTTCAAAGACTAGCAGATACACAAATGCACACGCGCACACACACACAATCAAATAAGTTTTTTTGTGTTTAGTTTTAGATTTTGGTATGAAAGCTTGAAGTACAGGAAGAAAAGAATGTGTGTGTCAGCACACGCGACTGCTGGTGGGCGAACACGAAGGGATCACAAGATACCAAAAATCACACACACACACACACACACACACACACACACACACACACACACACACACAATGGTACAGATTAAATAGGGAAAATAAACAGCAAAATCAATTACGAGTAAAAAAAAAAGCATGTCAGCAAGCGGAGAGAAACGCTCGATCATCTCATCGTACGAAAAAAAGGAAAAATACAAGAACTACTGGAACACAAACTCTCCACCAATCAGCTAAACTAGAACGATAACAGTAGTGCACTTAAGGGTTTCTGCAATGCAACATATTCGCAAGAAAACAACATGCAGTCCTCCACTTCAGCTAGAAAATGACCGCACACGGATCGGACACGGATCGTACACGGGTCCCGTCTGAAGTCAAGCACGGGCTTTTAAAGCCTCCTCATAACACTTTGTGTTTTTTTTATTTGTATTTCTTTATTATTGTCGTTTTTCTTTGATAATCGACTTGGACTGAAGTCTAAAAACCTAAAGTGATGATGACGGTGTGTGTGCACGTGTTTTTTTTCGTGAGTCATGGCGGACGGCGTGAGTGGATCGTTTCGAGTGGGATGAAACTGAAGAGCGAGCGGTGTGAAGCTTTACAGTGACATGACACTTAATTACAGCCTATAATTACACACACACACACACACACACACACACACACACACTCTGTTATCTGTCACGTCAGGAATCTCATTATCTGTGGTGTGAATTTCTAGTTTGGATTTAGGTTTTGAAGCAACGACCCGAACTTATTTTACCACTACAGATGGCGCCATGCTTTGCATTATGGGTATCATGTACCGAGCTGCCAGTCCTTTATTAGCTGGTAGAACTCACAGATCTCACAGGTCATCACATGCACCAAGCAGCAAGAATCAAATTTCTAGAATCAATTTTTTTTCTCCTAGAATTAATCAATTTATTAATCTATCTGCCACACGGGGAATTTGAGTGGCAATGACTACTAATCAGAAGGTTGGGTGATCAAGTCTAACCACAGGTCTGCCCCTGAGCATCGCCAGGAACTTCTTTAAGTGCTTGTTTTGGAGTTAAAGTTTTTGACTAGTCATTAGAAATCGCACCACTTTTGGACCTCAGCTCTCATATGTGTATATACATTCGTTCCTACACCTTAGTAACCATTTAAAGCTTTTTTTGTGGATTTGGGGGGAATAAAAATGGTGCAATTTAGTGGGAATCATAACCATTAGTGTGACCAGAGAGTCCACGTGGTTACTAGGATCTGCTTGTTTTACTATACCCAGTTATCTGCCCAAATAATGCCCAATATCTGATCATCCGAACGCATTATTAGCTTTATGTTGCATTTAGGACAGGGATGGAGGGGAAATCGGAGCCGAACCCTACAACAGTCCACAGATCTGACACGTACTCTGTATATAACGCGTGTGCTTTCTTTTCGCGCCTTTTTTCTGGCTTTGTCCGGAATTTCAATTGGAATTCGGGCCACTAGGTGGCGCTTGGAGATTAAAAGTGGTGCAAATTCATTAGGAATGTGCGCGAAACCGACACACGAGGCGGGAGGTGTCCAAACATGTTCAAAAGAAAGATCTGACGACGGTGTGTAAACACCGTGATGCATTATGGGTGCTTTTCTGTACGAGCTGATGTGACCTAATGTGATTCATTACTGGGGATTTCACTGAATACCATTCATTCTCTCTCTCTCTCTCTCTCTCTCTCTCTCTCTCTCTCTCTCACACACACACACACACACACACACACAGGGGAAGTTTAAATCAGCCAATCACATTAAAGCACACCAGGCGCCTTGACCAGAGTAGCGATTATCGAACCCCTGACCCACACGCAGGCCTAAAAATAATTGCCAGTTTGGTTTTCAATCAGGAATGTTCTGCAACCACCCAAAAGATGCCGTGTGAACAGCATGGTGCATGATGGTTATCTGTACCAGTAAACCTGTACAGGTCGTGGAATCACAAGAGATGACCCTTTGGTGTGGTTTGTCCCCTGGACCCTTCTCTCATTTTATTTTTAGGCCACTGAATAGGGGTTCAGGTGGGATGGAGGGGGGTGTATAAGGTCAGGACTGTTTCCTATCGTCTCTGTACCAGTAAGTTTAACCCAGCGCATCGTTTGCATCAAATCAAGGGAATTCACAAGTACAAAAAAAATAAAAAACAAACACACAAGCCCTAAAAATAGTGCACTAATGCGATTTCCGATCCTCATAGGTCTGTGATTCCTGTTGTTGGGAGTTGGAAAGGGGTGTGGGGGTTGAATCCAGTGTTGGCTGCCACTAGATGGGACCTGGGGTTCAGGAGTAGTGCATTTTAGTCGACCCACCCGGTCAGGCAGCTGAGTCACGGCGGACGTCGCTAACAGGAAGCACAGAGCGCTCGCTATACGCCGAATTCTTTCTTTAGGCCTTTGAGTTATTTCCGTCCAGATTGCTAAATCGTCTCCCAGCTGGCATCAACGAGTATCAGACTCGGCATCAAAGCATCACCACGTGGTGGCGGGTTGTAACAGTCTGGACGTGAATGCGCCGGTGTGTGAATTCGGAACGATCGCGCTCCGGACTGTGCGCCTACTCTCATTTATACTCGCCGGAATATCAATAATCATCGAGTCATTTTTTTGTATCTTTTGAGAAGCGGATAAAGGCAGTTGTAGGTTGCAGCGGGCGCCCTCGTGTGGTTTGACTTTTTTTTTTTGGAAGAGGCGCAATAACAGTCTACAGTGGCAGTGATGACGAATTTTAACTACTCAAATACTGACGAAGCCTTCGTAAATGCGACTCGAGATTTCGGGGTGACGGAGATAAGGTAAAATTACAAGCGGGGAATTTGCGGAACGGGACTTTCCTGGACACGGATTGCAACGTTGAATTTAACTTGTACCTCAGAAATCAGCTGCTCCGGAGTCCAGGGTCAAAACCCGGGGATTGGGACGCATGGAAAGAGGCGAATACCAAGGACCAATGGACGCCGATTTAATTTAAAAAAAAAGTTTACCACAGTAATCTGGACGCCTGAGAGTCCAACACGGTCTACGGGAAAACGTTTACGATTCCAGCTTGTTTAGACACCAGCAGACGGGACACGCGCTCGTGCGTATACGTGAATCCGTGCTCGTGTACACGTGTGTGTGTATATAAGTGTGTGTGTGTATAAGCGTGTGTGTGTCTTTCGCAGGCCTTTCGGTAGTGTTCAACACAGAAATCAGTAAGGAAATCATACATTTAGAGGCCAGTAGTTTCCGATCCAGCCAGTGGATCTGTATTAACTACCCAGCCTTAAGGCCACCATCTATGTTTTAATTCTTTAAGAATAACGACAAAGAACGACGAAGACCAAACGAAAAAGAGAGAAGAAAAAAATATTCGTTTTCTGGGAAAACTCAACTCAATGTGCCAGTGTCTATACTCGTTACTCTTCATGCCCCCCAAAAATTAGGGAAAAAAAAGAAAACCGAAAAAACCATAAAGAAAATATTCTAGTGCCATTATTTTCCGATGTTAAAAAAAGTTCTCGCGCTTCCCCGCCCCCCGCCGTACTTATCCGTCGGAGACGTGCTTGCGCATGTGGTCGTTGAAGTGCTCGATCTGGTCGAACTTGACCGGACACACCGAGCACATGTAGGTGGTGGCCTCCTGGCAGCTGGCCTCGGATGCCACGCCCACCCCGGGCCCGCTCACGGCGCCCCCGGCTCCGCCTCCTCCAACTGGCATGGCCAAGGCCACCACCCCCGGGCCGGGTTCGGGCACTGGCATGGCCACGGGGATGGACGCAGGCCCGGGGGTGTTGGCCACCCCGGGTGCGGTGGCCCCGGGCCCGGTGCTGTGCAGTGCCATGTGCCTCTCCAGCAAGGTCTTGTGGGAGAACTTCTTCTTGCAGATGTAGCACTCGTAGGACTTCTCGCCGCGGTGCAGGCGCATGTGCACGTTCAGCGAGCTCTTCTGCGTAAAGCGCTTGTTACAGATGCTGCACTGGTAGGCTCGCACGCCCGTGTGGGTCACCATGTGCTTGATCAGGTAATCCTTCAGGCTGAACGAGCGCCAGCAGATGCTACACTGGTGCGGCTTCTCACCTGAGAGAGAGAGAGAGCGAGAGAGAAAGAGAGAGAGAGAGAGACAGAGAGTTTTTACATGTTTAGTTTCACCGGCAACTGAAAAACCAGCATTAAAAGAACCCCAAGAACTCTTACAGCTTATCCTCCATCACTAATAATCCCATAGAAACAGACATCCATTACACCTCCACCCCCCAACCAGACACAAATCCATAACTGCTCATAACTGTTTAGTGTCCTGCCCTCCCCAAGCCTGTATTTAGCACACACAGCTTATAAGTGCAATATAAAATTAGCACAATAATGACAACATAGTAACGTGGGAACTTCCGTAACCTGGTGGTTAAAGAACAGGGTGTGTAAACGAAAGATTGCCGGTTCCATTCCAACGATCAACGAGTCATGAAGAATATAACTCCTCCCCAGGAGCTGTAGCTAGGGCTGCCCTCCATGTAACAACTGTTTACTCACTGCTGCCCCTAGTGTGTGTTTAATAGTGTATGTGTATGTATGTGAACGTCTTATTGCGTTAAAAAAAGCACATTGGTCAAAGTAGTATTTAAAACCTAGATCTAAGATCTACCAAGTTACCTACCAAACTACCTACCAGTAGTCATGTGACAATCTGACCAATCACAAGCACTGGATCCTGCGTGTGAGGTGCATTTAGGACATGAACCATGACTGTTAATTGCTGTATGTCTGCTCTATACGTGGCTTAACCGATCATCCTTTCCTCAATCGGTGCAGCCAGAGCTCATGAACCCGGGCGCCAAGGTCTGACCGGTAGGCATGTCTGTCATAAAAACGAACAACCACCGAGCAAACACAGTGTGTGCCTCCGACAACCGGCGAAAAAAAGCATACAAGAAGAACCAACAATGTTGTCTATCTGTTAGTCACTTGAACGTCCCTGTTTCTCTAATTCGTACAAATTGAAGTGACGTGATTAAGAGGAGACGCGGCACTGAGACGGCACTATATGTTACCGTGGGAGCTCGGCGCTTTCGCTGTAGGGTGATGCAATCCGGCGTAGGTAGACGAAAGGCGGCAGGAGGAAAGTGAATTAGCGTCCGAAGGGATAAAACAACGGCGGGATGTTGGGCCACACGGCGGCGGGATTAGATTTATGAGTTATGTTATATGCTATATCACTTTTATATCACATTAGGGATAAATGAGATCTATGGATATAGGATGAATGGAGACGAGTAAAGACGAGCCGAGCTGTTATAGCACTCTGGGAAATGCAAAGGTTTGCACATGCTGTTAAGCAACGTATACATCTCACGGGCTCTTTAGGGACCATGAATCAGAAACACAAATGTATTTACATCAGGATTTTATTTCTAATCTAAATTTAACTCCTAGTTTAGTTATATCGAAGTGATTTTCTATACTGCTGCGTATGTAGTGAATCTGGAATTCTATCGGATATGTCTATAACGACAATAAAGGTTTGATTCTATTCAGTTTGACCTGAGGACTTTTATTTTCTCTTGTATTTTCTATTTATAAGTGTTAGGAATCTGGAAGTGGTTGGGTGGATCTCGTAATCGTATCTGTGTGGCGCTGTGAGAACGCGGGTGATCATCCTTCTCTTTAATGACTATTAATTAAGGATAATAAAGCACTGATGGCTGCTGATTCCTCCACGCCAACTCCCGAGTGAAGCGAGTCGGATTTACCGGTGACAGTTTCGTACGAGGAAGAGCTGACCACACCCGACACCTTGCCGGACAGGTGGAGGAAATCCCTTTTTCAAGTTTTTACTCTTTACAACTTCTGCTTTCACTTCCTGAGTTGTGACGTTTGATAGTTAATTCATGTCGACATGAAATACCACCAATTTTTATTATATCTGTATTGAAATGGTTAAACATGAAAACATGATAAAGTGGTGAAGTGTTCATACAGCTTTGATTTTTTAGATCAAGAAAATGATAGATGAATAGATGGATGAGTGAATGAACAGACAGATGTTAACAAATAATTGATGAATAAAAACATGAAAAGATTAACGAATGGATGAACGAATGTAGGTTTAACTAACTAATGGATGTAGACAGTAGGGCTGTCCACGACCAAGGATTTTGTTGGTCGACCAGTGGTCGTCATTTACTTCAACTAATCGACTAATAG
>JAOTRQ010000019.1:95209-105290 GCA_028565875.1 Hoplisoma paleatum | reverse complement strand
TCCTGCATTTTGTAAAGTTGCTTTGAGACAATATCTATTGGAAAAAGCGCTATAGAAATAAAGTTGACTTGACTTGGATAAACTGCCATTTTATCTCTCCTTCAGATCTAGCGTGTTTCTGGGGGTGAGTTGTGAGCAAGTCTGGACATGGAGGTGCCTGAACAATCAGTCTAAAGACCGAATACCTCTTTGATTGACAGCTATTTTGAGATCTACACTGTCACATAATTACTGGGATGATTTATGATATAAGCCGACAATGAGCTTCCTCTCTTTGATTTCTAAGTCTACTCTAATAGTAGAATGAAGTCAGATATCTGCTCTACAGTTGATGCCAAACTTAAGAGAATTACTGACTCTTTACTGACAGGAAAGGTCCCTTGTACCTGTGGGATGTAGAAGAGACCCACGAGGTCGGCCACGGCAGTGGACACGGCAGACCCGGACGCCCCCACCACGGCGATGGTGGACGGGATGTTCCCAGTGCAGTTACAGAATCCGTCCAGGTTCAGTGAGTCGATCTTATTCTGAGCCACAAAGCTGAGCGAGGCCTCCAGAGCCTTGGAGACGGTGTTACAGGTGTCGAAGATTCGGTACCCCAGCGTGATGTTGGGCAGCAGGGACGAGCTGTTGTTGATCTCCTCGATGGCAAAGATCATGGCCTGGAGCCAGCGGAAGCCACGAAAATTATACCTAAAATAAATGCAGAGAAGAGTTCATATAGCATCCAGATACTGAGATGAAAAATAATAAAACAAGATTTGATGCTGCCAATCCAACTTCTACTTGAATTGTTGCCCCTATTTACATGTACATTTTCTGCATTTCTGTTTTTGTAATTTTCACATCATCTCTGATTTTTCCTATTCACTCTATGGAGAGGGCAGTAGGCCCACAACACCTTCTTCTTTGCCCATAAATTGGTGGATTGGCATGTGACTCCCCTCCACTGATGCATATAGAGTCGCACGTTCCATATAGATCTCTACCTTCTTCCACTTCTGTACTATCCAAGGTCCTGACAGACTGTCCAAGATCCAAGACCCTGCTGCACCTTCTGCAATAATGCCCAGTAGGGAGTGATGCAAAATGATCCATAAGTATGTTTAATATAAATTTGTGTACTACTGAACCTTGCATAATAAAAAAAGATTGCATGTTTGTCACAAAGTGTTAATTCTTATTGAAAACCTAATAAAACAAACAAACCCAGTTATAAGTTTGATAAATGTTTACTATAGAAGCACTTCTGTCTGACGTACCTCACACACTCAGTTGCTTCGGGTTTAGCAGCCAAGTCTTGATCGTTGGAGGCGACCCCGAAGTGTATGGGGAATAACCCGCCCAGAAGAATATCCCCTGTCTTCTGTGCCCTCAGATGGGCCTCATATGAGGACACGCCCCACCCAGAACCCACCAGTACCAAGCAGTGCAGGTAGAACTTCACATTCATCATGGTGATCCTAGTCCGTCCGAGTGCTGAGGGACATTTATTATGCCAGAACTACCAAAAAGTGAGCGTGAGCACTGACAAGACTCTGGTGTTGGATTTGTATGAGTGAGCTCCTGGCTGCAGGTCCCGGGAGCAGCGGCGTGGATCGGCGTTCCGTTTCCTCCCTACCAGAGGTCCACTAACGACCCTATGAGGGCTTAATTACAGCTGGAAATATGCAGCAGCAGGACTGAACTGTTCCACTGCACGGATCGGTCGGTTCTCTGGAAAAAAACAACAACGCTGCAGTGTTGATTAGAGATGAAACACCCGCAATGTGATACAAATTTAATAATTTCATTAAACAACATGAAACTCAAGGCAAATTACTTGTGATTAGCATAGCAAAATTACATGTTGGGCTTTTAGTCGGCGCCTTTATGCAAAGCGACTTACAGTACAGTTACAATATACAGTCTGAGCAACTGAAGGTTAAGTGTATTAGCAGGTTATAACTTGCCAACAAACAACTTATTTGCTACATATATCTTGATCAAAAAAATAAGCTTGTTATAGAGCTTCCATTTATGTAAACAATAAATGTGCTTTTTTGCAAAAAGAGTAAAAAATTATACCAGAAAGTCATTTAAAACAGTGACCCCTACTGTTTGAAGTGAAGATTAGGTTTCCAAGTTTGATTCCTGGGTAAGTCAATGCAGAGCTTTCTGTGTGAAGTTTGGATGTTTTCCCCATGTCAGTATGGGTTTCCTCTGAGTACTCCGGTTTCCCCCCACAATCCAAAGGCATACAGTCTGGAATCGTCCCGTGTGTGCATTTGGCTCTAAACTATGCAACAGACTGTTCAGCTGTTTAGTGTATTCACCCAGTGTGCGTCCCACCGTGACCACACATAGAATTATACAGGGGTAAAACTAGGTAAGGATCTTTTAAAAATCATCCAAATGAATCAATTCGTATTGATTCTTTGCTGAATCGTTCCATTCCTAAAGTTGATTGTACAGACGAGGAACACACAGAGCAGCCCAGCTGTGCACCACATCACACATCTGCTTAAGCAAGTCATTCATTACATAGTATAAAAACCTTATAGATGATTCTTCTGTCCGGTCTGCATCCAGGAGCTAAAAACAGGTGACATTCATTCTACACTTTGCAGCAACAACAGGCTTTACTCATCTGGATTCAGTCCCATTTTGACAAATAAAAATGAATAAAGCCATCTGAAGTCTGACTGGGCATTGAGATTTAAATATTCCACACAAACCCATCAATGCTCACATTTTTGTAGACTAGAACAGAAAAACATAATGAGGTAGATTTCAAATTGCAATACCTGTACACCAGTACATGTGGCCACATATCGTGGTGCAGTTTGGCTCTGGGGGGTTTACATGCGACTCACATTTTTAACACGAAACAAAGCATCAAAACAAATCCACAAATTATGGCACATCTGTTCTCACAAGAAGTAACAAAGCTTCCACACGGGAATGTGCTTGAATAAATGCTTAAGTTTATAAGCATTTTAAGCCATTTTAAGCCATAATCATTTTCATTTCAATTAGCAGACGCCTTTATACAGCGACTTTATACATTATAGACAACTTAAGAGTTAAGAGTGTCGCTCAAGGGCCCAACGGCAGGAACCTGAGAGAACCGATTACATTCCGATTGTTAGTCCAGTACCTTAGACTTTTTGTCTGTAGTTATGTTTTGTATCATATTGATATATTTATATTTTCATGATTCAGCAGACGCCTTTATCCAAAGTGACTTACAATTATAACGGAACAACATTTTTTAAGGTTTAAGTTTGCTCAAGGGCCCATCAATGCCAACTTTGTTGTAATGGGCCTGTACCTTAACCCCGTACCTTAACCACTAAGCCATCACTGCACTTATAAATCAAGATTTTACGTAGCAAACAAACACAACAAATTAAATTTACAGAACCTACTGTTAACATATTTCTAACTGATTAATTAAAAAAATCACCTCTAGAATTTTAAATAATGTCAGGCGTCACAAAAAAAAATTTGATATGGTGGACAAGATGCATTTTATTGGTTTGTCAGGTTTTGGCAGAACAACATATATGATGTAGAGTTCTTGCCTCTCTAAACCACAGTCAAACCAGATCCATAAAGAGTCGGGATGGGACCCCGGCTCCAAACATTTGGAGTTATAAGGTTATGTTTAAATAATCAGCGGGTAGGATTTGAAAAATCATCTGGAGTCATCTGCATTTTTGAGGTTTTTTAAATGAATGCCGATTCTCCTGCATTTCTAGACTAGACCTAGACCAGACCACCAGTCCATGCGTCCAGTATACGTTCAGCTCATAGAGACCATCTGAGGAACATGTGGTCTCTTTCTTTTATGAAACCTACTGATGGCTGAAGGTCAGATCCAGACCGACTTTTCAAAGGTTCTTCAATGAACTCTTCTAAACAATGGACAGAGACAGAGACCACTGTTCCATGTAGTCAACCATACTACAGTTATATAACATGATGCCTGCCCAACACAGACATGATATCGATGAGGTGGGGTCCCAAAATCAATTGGCACCCTGTCAACGGACAGACAGCACTATGCCCAGCAATACCATGAAATCAGCCAAAGACAATCCCAAGACAGCCATAAAACAGGCCATACACGCCCTAAAAGCCTTATTAACACTTTACCTCTAATTCCGTTTTTGTCTTATATCTTAAAACTGAAAAGTAAAAAAAAGTAACATTTTTATGCATCAAATTAAATCTCACCCAGCATCAGCGTCCATAAGCTCCAGGAAATTTCATAGAAATTTAGAAATAAAAAAAACACATTTGATTAATGAGTAAAAACTCTTTTATAAATACACATCCTTCGTGCATTATTCTGTTCTTCGAGAACTTCAGCGTAAATTTGGACAGACTGACTGGGTGTAATGTTCCTCAGAGGGTGAAACATTAACTAAAGGAGGTCACTTCATTTCCTTTCTTCGCTCCACCTCTTCTACAGTGCCGCCATAATCAGGTCACATGGAGGCTCCATTAGCATTTCTGCAACCGCAAAGTAACACCGGGAGCAGTGGTTGCACCAAAGAGGCATGAAATTGCCACCAAGCACACCGTGATCCAGTAAACCCATAAGGCACAGAACCATTTCCTGTAAAGTGCCCAGAACAAACCGCACCATAGTAAAATCCATCAAAAACAAATAATGCTTTAATGGATTCGGTTTGATGTCGGGTTCCTGACATTGTTTACGCTCCTTATTACTTATGCTGCTTTTATGAGACTTTTAGATCAGACATGTCAAACTTTTTTTCACCAAAGGGTTACTACAGTGTTCTTTAAAAGGTCAACTGTAACTAATCATGCTGTAACTGCAGTATGCCCTTTTATAAGTATGTACAATACTATGTCATTTTTAACAACTTATCCGGAACATCTAACTACAATAAAACCAGTGACGTTCCAATCTCTAGCCTAGTACCATGACCAATAATAAGCATTAACATATGTATATTCATAAACAACAGTGACCAAGATGCTGGTCCCACTATGGTTTAAAACAAATGCTTCCACTAGAGACAGTTTGCGCAGTTTAAAACCTAAAACATGTACAACTGTTATACAACTTATCGGGGAAGGGTAATAAAAAAAAACAGAGGATGCAAAACAGTAATGGTCATTATTAGCTTGATTGCACATCAAATTGAGTACAAAAAATGCAATCGCGTGTATAAATGTGTATATAAAATATCCAACCCCCTTTACCTTTCTCTATTCATTATTTGTACTGATGCTGCTGCTGGAATCTTATTATTCTGTTAAGAGAAAAGCTCATGAGAACGTTCACATTCCTTATAGTGTAACTGCCACAATAAACGTTAAAGGAGCAGCACATTCCATAAGATTAGGCCATTATACTCAACTTTTTATTTCTGCTCAGCACCATTTAACACCAACAAAGTATCAGAGAACTTAAATAACCGAAATCACAAATCAACTATTTATTTTTTCATTTCAGAAACATTTAAAGGATTAAAAAAAATCCAACTTATGATGACAAAAGTGCAAAAGTCAGGAGCAATAAACGAAACAAAAACATCTGCTGTCTCCATTTAAACCACAAACTTGTTCTTGGTGATGGAGTTGCTTTTGGTGGCAGTGTCAGCGTGAGCCTGGTAACCAATAACCAGCTTTGAAGGAAGTCCCAAATTTTCTTTATACTTTCGCCTACAAAAACAAACAAATATAAAAATGAAAAATCCCCAATTACAGCACTAAAGAAAGTAGAAAATTACAAAAGATTCCGATAGTTTCGGATGGAACCTTTCCACAAAGACATTTTGGGATGCAAGCAAATTCTGATTAACAGTTTGTTAAAGTTCCTCTCTTAAGAAAGTGGAGCACCTATTAAGCTTGTTTATTTATTAGGATTTTGTCATGTTTAAGACAAAGGTTACATTCATGGCAGACATCATATTCATTCATTCAATGACATCAAGATTAATCAAAACACATTAATTTCAAACACATGTGGATCGTTTTGCATGTCTTAGGAAAACCTACAAACGATATGGGGGAACAAACCTGGGGACCCAAACGTAAACCCAACTACTTGCACCGTGGTGCGACCAAACTACCAGTTTAGCTACTGTGTCATCCTTGTGCAGAAGGGCAATTGATCATTGTTTTGATTAGCACACATTCTTTAACCACTAAATTACAAGAGCAACGGATGAGCAATTTTATTTAATCCTCATGTTAAAAAAAGAAAACTCACTAATGACCTGTGTAAATGTATTACCACCTTAACTCCGCACATATCTAGGTAGCAGAAGAGTCCGTAAAGCACCCTACTCTCGCCGCTGTGATGGATAATTAGCTTCATTACGGTTGCTAGGTGCAAATCCCTTTTCCATGAGCATTAGTGTTTACATCCGGAGGACCAGCCGGCTGCACACAGCCGGAATCACCACAGCACACCAATCCAGAGCTTCACATGGACAAGTGTGTTTGTTTTTCGTAATGTCATGTCATAGCAGTGACCGTCACGGCAGGAATCTGGATTTCATGCTGATTTTATTTATTTTGTATTCTATATGTCTTCAGTTATGAATTATTAGTTGAGCTGAAGATGATATTTTGAGGAGTTTTCATTTAATGCATTGTGCATGTGTATTTTGTCTTTCACAGTTATATTTGTCAGGAGCACTTTGTCAGGATGTGACTTATAATGGTTCTTGGAGCATTTTTGGTTTATTCCTGATGTAGTTTATTGATGGTTTAAGTGTTTTATTGCCATTACCAATATTTTTTTCATTTCTTCATTTATGAGGGTTTTGATGTTTAAATCGATTGTGGTTCTTTCGTTTAGCAACAGAATCCAGAGACTCTTGTACAATCCAACATGGATTATTGTGTACTCATTTGTGTACCTCTATTAGGCTTACAGTTTGTTTCAACATCATGTTTTACACTTTAGTTACATTCATGACAAACGCAATATTCATTACACAAGTTTATATCAGACACTTTACCTCACTTGTTTGTTTTTGGAATGTGAGAAGGACATGCAGACACATGGAGAACATGAAAACTATACACAGAAAAGATCTGGACCCCTGCCAAGCAAACCCGGGACCTTAGTAAGTAGAAGTGACAGTAGAAGTACACCGTTAATGTAAATGGCTAACATACTTACCCGATATAGGTTACGGCCTCAGCGTTCTCCGTGTTGGAGGTCCAGATGGCGATTTTGTCCCCTTTGGCACGGACGTTGATGACTGCACCACAGACATCACGAGAGTAGGGCCCGAAACCCTCACCGATGAGGCACAGCAGCTATAGAAGTTATTAGTTGACATGACATAAAAAGTTGCTGGTTGCACACAATTCATCTAATTAAGTTTAAAATTGAACACCCATAGATAATTTTGGTTCTCCAATCCACCCCACTTGCATGTTTTTAGACTGTGGGAGAAAACCAGAGCACCTGGTAGCAACTAGACATGGGAAGAAAATGCAAACTCTAAACAGAAAGATTCCAAATGACTTAATCTGGGGCTCAAACCCAGGACCTTCTTGCCCCGCTATTATAATAAAGTGCATGAGGAAACGAAAATGAGGAAACATGTTTGACTGGTGAGTGTCTAAAGCACCCTCATCTATCCGACACTGTGTGTGTGTATGTATGTACACAAAAGATATCAGACCGTCTCCATCCAGAAATGGTCGAGGTCAGAGTGCCTTTGCTGCTTGGAGAGGGTGATCAGCCAGCGGCCGCCACACTTGTTGCTCCTGTCCTCCCACATGGGCTCGATGCCATCCTGCACAGCACATAACCCACCACAAACCCAGACATTACTGAGACCATCTGGGTCCTGTACCAGCAAAACATTCTAACCGTGGTTCACCTTGAACACAGAGTAGTCGCACCCTGACGAGAGCTTACTGGCTGCCTGAATGTTGTTGTACAACCTGCAAAACAGGAAATAAAAATCTGAGCATCACCCACTTCACACTGTTATAGCTCGAACCTTAAGGCTTTACATCTTTACCTCCTCCACACACTAATCTAACACCCATATTGATGCCAGTATCAGCAACACCCAGACTGGTGCCAGACTGTTACACATACACTCACCAATGCACTCCTGCCGTATGGTGCTGTACCACCTCGGCATGGAGGAACAGACAATCTGATGCTCTTGATAAAATAGTGCTAGATATAAAAACAGTGATGGGGCCCCTGAAGCATTAGCTTTAACTGCAAGTTGGGAATATAAAGGATATACATTTATTTTAAATCCATGTAACACTTTGGTTACATTCATGAAAGAAAATGATTATTACACTCAATTGGCCAAAATACAAATTTATAGAAAACACTCATGGATCATTTTATTTCTCCAATATAAAAGAAAATCCACACGGACACTGGGATAACATGTATACTTTACACAGAAAGGAGCCGGACAAGCCTGACAGGGAATCAAACCCAGGACGTTCTTATTGAGAGGAGATGGTAAAAGAAATTTAGCCATCGTGCCGCTCGGGATGGCACAAATAAAACATCTGCCAATAAAAGGAAAAGCATTTACTTTTAAGTACATCTACCAAAAAACATTACCCAAAACACATCCAGCCAAGTGTAAACAGTGCACATGTTGGCATTTCACGCACTGCCAACCATAGTATAAATAAAGAAATGCTTTACTTTGTCCCAACAGCACAGGCAAGGAGCTTTTTCATTTCAAAATGACAAAAAGACTGATGGGTATGTCAGCCAGTATGTACGGCTGATGGGTAAAGAAAAAAATAAGAAAAAAAGTAATTATTTATCTAGTATAATTATACTATATTTTATAAAACAAAAATATTTACATTTATTTAAACAATTTAATTTTTAATTAAATTTGATTTAAGATTGAGAAGATCACGTAAGTTGGAAGCCGGCCCCAACCTTTGATGAGTGAAACAGAACTTACGCCCAGAAATCTTCCACGGTGTCAAACTTGGTGATGAGTCTCAGATTATCCTGCCACATTTTATTCTTATCATTCTTGTAGAACCACAAAGCCCATCTACGGACAAAAAAAATCGCACAACAAACTGTTCAATAGCAGAATAAAGATGATCAATGGTTTGTGTGAGTGGCACGTTGATTTATTGGTTAGTACTGTTGCCTCAAAGCAAGAAGTCTTAGGTTTGATTGACAGGTAAGGGCTTTCTGTGTGGGTTTCCTCAGAGCCCTCACACAGTCCAAATGTCAATTGGTAAATTCAAGTTAGAGATATTATTGTCCTACTAGTGTCCTCCGTGTTTGTTTAATTAAATAGTCCCAAATTACCCAGCAACCAATTTGTGACCTATTCAGGTGTTTAGTGTATTATCCCAGTGTGTGTCTCACCATGACTGGTAAGGAAGGATGGGTGAGTTTTTACAAACCGGTTCTGGAGGAGATGTTTAGGTTGTGGTTCTTTCCTCACTGGGACCAGTGGAACCACTGGGATTTCTTTCTTCTCAATTTTCTTCCTGGGCTTTTTATCAATCTGACATAAAAGCAAAAAAAGAAAGTAAATCTCAGTGACCTTACTGTTGTCAGAATTATTAATTAAAAAGAGGCAAAACAAATACACAAAAAAAGAGAAAAGTGTATAAAAGTATATACAAAACATGCAAAGTACAAATCTTATTAGGAAAAATAAAGGAAATTAAACCTGGAGAAAAAAATACTAGGCCAGAAATTGTTAAAATAATCCAGTACTTTATACAGTAAACGGTCAGTCCTACAAAGAAATTATATAGAATCTGATAACTTGTTTGGATTTATGTCGGACAACATTTTTGACAAGCGTCAAGGAAACTTCATTTGCTGCTACATCTAAAATAGGCAGAACCCAAAGTACTAACCAAAAAACTACTTAATATCAAGCCATCCATCTATAATCTAGTTTTACCACCACTTAATCCTATTTAAAGTAATACTGGGTGAATAAACTCAACACTTGAACAGGTCACCAGTCTGTAGCACCTTATTGCACTTCATAATGAAATACAGTGGAACCCCGGTTAACGACCACAATCCGTTCCGAAAGGTCGGTCGTTATCGGAAATGTTCACTATCCGA
>JAOTRQ010000019.1:16910-49578 GCA_028565875.1 Hoplisoma paleatum | reverse complement strand
TAGTCGATTAGTTGGAGTAAATGACGACCACTGGTCGACCAACAAAATCCTTGGTTGTGGACAGCCCTAATTTTTATCTTACAGTAATTGTTTACTGTATTAACTGTATTAACTAACTCTTAGACGATTTGGTGGATCAGTGGGTAGTACTATTGCCTCTCAGCAAGAAGGTCCCAGACAGGGGCGGTACATGTCCTTTCTGTTTGCATGTTCTCCTCATGTCTGTGGGTTTCTACCAGGAGCTCAGGTTTTCTTATACAGTCCAAAAACCGAGACACTGAATTGAGCAGTAGGTGCATATTTACTTTAGGAGGCACAGACCAGTCCATTGTCATGGTGGTCCCTAGCTTGGATAAATCGGAAAAATTGTGTCAGGAAAAGCATCGAGCCTAAAAAACGATAGCAGATCAGTGATCTGCTGTGGCATCAACTACGCTTACTGCACTGCATCCTGTTGTATTTATGACTCAAGGTTGAACGAAACACAGCTCAGATGTTTCACTTCCAAATTGATAAACTCTTAATAAATCTTGTCATGAGTGTCCATGTCTCCTCCTAGTCCCCCCTCACCATCCTCCTTCTTCTCTGTCCTCCATATTGTGTTTGTTTGAATGCTGTGTGTGTGTGTGTGTGTGTGTGTTTTGTGGTATATAAACGATCGTCCTCGTTCTTGATCATCCAGAACCGACTCCTGTCCTCCGGCCCGCCGCTCAGCCTTAGAACCTGCAGCGCTTTATATGACAAGGTAAAAAAATATTTTCATCCTTTTCTTTTAATTTGGCACTTATAACACTAAATAGAACTTTTCCCTTCGCACCACCATCCGATCTATGCCTCGACCTGCAATGCTACCCCCACCCTCACCCTCACCCTCACCCTGCCTCACAAGCTCTCCTTGGCTCGAGTTTTCTGCTCGGGCTGCCGATCAACTATTTATAACAGCGATGCTGGAGATGCTCTCACAGGCTGAAATATTCATGAGCGCTCCAGCAGATAGAATTAATGCACCCACCATTTCATCTTTAATTATTAGGAGCGGTCCTGGCCTGATCTCATCGCTGCCATCAAAGAAAATTCACCCTGTTATCCGGCGTTCTGACCAGCAGCATGCTCTCCCTCGTGTCACCCTGCATTCACATAAAAAAAATCAGACAAACAGTTTAACAGACAACTTGTTGGTAGAGCTACAGTGGGGAGTGGGGCTGCTTATAACTGAGCAAATTGCGACCTTTGCTGACATTGCATAGAGGCATGGGGTTATGAGATCATGGTGTGGCTTTCCAAACATAAAGCGGATCCTCATGAACTCACCTTGTGCATAGAGTGATGAAGAGTTTGTTTCTGCATATGTGTCAGAGAGGAAGCGTGTAAGAAGCATTTGATCAAACTAAATTGGGAGGAAAGTGGGTAAAGCTGATAAATAATGTGAGAATAAATAATCCGTAGTCCATCACTTAAAAAAGTACCTCAACATGATAGAGAAACACTACAACAATCAATAATCAAGTTTGTGGCTTTATATATAATATTCAATTTTAAATAAATAACACGATTAAATGATGTTAAATCAGATTCTTTCATGGTTTTATAGCAGAGACGATCATAGGCTTAACAGACACAATTTCCATCACTAATGTTTATCTGTACCCAGAGGAAGGAGCTTTGAAAGTGGCCAATCCAAGGCCGTTATTCATTTGTCTTTGCTTCTGATTGGCTGCTGCCTTGAGTCACAACTCCTGCAGGGTTTTGAGAGCATATTTGTGGTTTGAACTATAAAACTAAAATACATCCAAAATACATTTTTTATACAAAAAATAAAATTGATTAAATCTAATCTATCAGTGTTATAAATGACTTGTTTAAATAAATAAGGTTACATTTTGTGGTATTTTAAATTGGCAAGGTTTCTGCATCAGAACGCTGCAAAGCAGTCTGGGTAAGCTGAGCTGTCTGTATGTTCTCTAGCCAACAACTAATGTCTTTCAGTTGCTAATATAATAATACATATTGACTAAATAGTTAAATAAATAAGAATAACAAAACTAGTAAGAAGAGTGGCATTAACAATTAATAACAATAGTAACAATAGTACTCATATGACCAAAAATATTCTGATACCTGACTATGAATTTGTTGGCCCACACATTCAGAGAAATTTCTAGTAGTGAGAGGTTTAACAGAGCAGCTGGAGAATACCCACACTACAATGATCCACCTGGGATTCAAACTTAGAGCCTACATGAACAGGTCAGCAGTCTGTTGCAGGGTACAGAGACAAAAACACACACCCACACACATACATACACACAGTGGACCATTTCAGTATTTCAAATTAACCTGACTGCGTGTCTTTGGACTGTAGGAGGAAACCATAGTACCCACGCAGACACACGGCGAACATACAAATTCCACACAGAAAACCCAGGAATGCCTCACCTAGGAATCCAAAGTGCTAATCACTAAGCCACCGTGCTGCATTACATGCATAAATTTTTTTTCTTCTATTATTTACATTATTTCATAAGAATCTTTGGTTAAATATTGTAGTAGTTTGGATAAAATAAATCTAATATAAAAATAAAATTATTGTAGATCGGGTTTCATATTTTGGCATTTCGCTGTTCAAGTAATTATTTCTCTGTTCAATTTATGCCATTATTTAGATATTTTATTCTTTTCTTGGTAGTGGGAGATTCAAAGCTGTTCCAAATTTCAAAATCTAAAGAAATTCAACTCGTTAACTTGTATACTGTAAATACAGTGTCGACTTTCAGACAGGTAATTGGATCAACAACACTTCAACACCACTCTGTGTTTCAAAACGAAGGCCCCGTAAAGGCCGGTTCTGGCATAATGTTCTTTCTGTGAGGCACAATTTCTGTAATAATTTTTTGAACATACACTCCGTGTGTGTGTGTGTGTGTGTGTGTGTGTGTGTGTGTGTACACGTGTTCTTATTCTGACTGTTGGTTTTGTGTTTTAATGTGAAACCAGTCTGGTGAGTTTTTATTCTTTCTAATGTGAGCTATTATAAACGCTTCTGTAATCCCGCCATCATCAAAATCCACCAGAATCATACATTAGTTTGGTTTAGTAATTAGTTCTCTATTAATTACTACTATTAAATAATAATATTTATTAATTAATAATTTTTTATTGGTCCCAAGGGAAAGTTTTGAACTGTAATTAATGACACCAAATGCTCTTTGATGTCAAACTTTAAAAGAGTTCTGCTGCAAAATTATATTAAAGTAGAGAACACACACATTTGAATTTATGTTCATCTGTTTGGACTTTCTGTTCCCTGAACACAACACACTCCACATGGTGAAAAACTATTGTGAAACTCCTTTCAGATGCAACAGTCATGACCAGGTGGCAGCGGGTTAAGGAAGGGCCTTTCCTTTGGCTACTAACACTGATATGCTGCCACCTGGTGGATGAATACATTTCTTTTTTTAAGCGCTACAGTGTTGTCATTGTTCTCTCTCTCTCTCTCTCTCTCTCTCTCTCTCTCGCTCTCTCTCTCTCTCTCTCTCTCTCTCTCTCTGTGTACTTGTGTGTGTGTGTGTGTGTCTGTAGCAGCAGGGTGCTAAAACGGCGACCGAGCCCCCGATCGCCCCTCCTGTCTCTGAGGAAGAAGATGAGGAAGATGAGGAGGAGGAGGAGGATGAAGAAGACGATGATGATGAGGTGCCACCCATCATCGCACCCAGACCAGAGCATACTAAATCTGTGAGTGTTTTTTTATTTTTGTCTGGAAGGCTTTTTGAAGGCTGTTGTGTGTATGTATGCCATGACCCTGATCAGACTACCAAACAACATAATGGACCAACCAAAAAGTTGAACTGAATCGTAGTCAGGGTCTCAATGGTTTGGTTTCAGTGGGAAATACTGGATGCTAGAAAGCACCTAAAGAGGGCACCAGACCATTAAATGCCTTGGTACTTTTTTCGTACGCGTATTCTTGGGTTACGGCTATCATCACTGCAGCGCTGAGATTCAAACCCAAAGATAACTGACTAAGTTTTATTTTCTTTAGATCTACACGCGCTCGGTCATCGAACCCGCTGCAACGCCTGAGCCTGTTAAAGAGGTCACGACCCCACCCGAATCACAGGTACAACCAGAGGAAACCACCACGTCCAGCACGCTGTACCGCCACACTGACCGGCAGAGGAAAAAATCCAAAATGAGTGATGAGGAGATCCTCGAGCGACTCCGTACGTCTGAGTGGGCTTTGTTACACATGCTGTGATGATCTCAGCACTATTTATGTTGGCCCACATTGTATACTTGTTAAGCATATAATCATAAAAAATCATTTTTGGTTTACATTTTCTGTTTTTGTAGGAAGCATTGTCAGTGTTGGAGATCCGAAAAAGAAATACACACGCTTTGAAAAAATAGGACAAGGGTGAGAACTATTTTTTTGTGAACTTTTTTGATTCCTAATTTATGAGCTTGTCGAGACACCCATCTCAAAACAAAAAATGTTTGTCTATGTGAATTCACCTTCACGTAATACAGAATATAGTTGTTGACATACAAGAGTTGTGTTCATTGAGGATTTCAGATGACTATCTTGTTTACATTTGTTTTGTTGCATATTTAACACTGGTTACATTCATCATAGATATTTATTACACAAGATTAATCAGTAAACAAGTTCATATCGTGGATAATTTCGTTTCTCCAGTTCAACTTGTTTGCATCTTTTTACTCAAGGCTAAGACTAAATGTTTGTTTGTCCAGCTAGCTGATTGTCTTGTGTCCACCTACTTTTGGCAGTAGAGTGTAAAATCCCAACAGTTGACTTGGAGTCTTGACCCTGCACCCCTTCTTATTTCTTTTAGGGCGTCGGGAACAGTTTATACAGCCATCGATATTGCGACAGGTCAGGAGGTAAATATTATATCCTTATATTATTATATTTAATAGCTTTAATTCATATTTGAGGCACATATTCAATCCCCTAAAACCTTCTCCACGTCTTAGGTGGCCATCAAGCAGATGAATCTGCAGCAGCAGCCGAAGAAAGAGCTGATCATCAATGAGATTTTGGTGATGAGGGAAAACAAGAACCCCAACATCGTTAATTATCTGGACAGGTGAGATGATAATGTAATTAAAAAAGTAAAAATATGTAAAGGTAATATTAAATTCTGTTCTGGGGCACAACAAATGGCCACAAATGAGTTCCAACATTATCCAAAGCCAAGGATGAATTGGAACCCTGGTTGTATAGAAGGCCTCTTTAAGCATCATTCTGCCCTCTTAACCACGATAGGATAGAAAAGGTCCTTCCCCAAACCGATTTATGTCTTATGTATCAATAAATGTCACTGCAGGTTTTAAACTAGATCATTTACGTCATCAGGAGAGGGGTCTACATATTTTTGGCAATATATTTGTTTTTGTAAGGAGAGTACTTATTGAGTATTTATTTATCTGTGTATGTCAGCTATTTAGTGGGTGATGAATTGTGGGTAGTGATGGAGTATTTAGCGGGCGGCTCTCTGACTGATGTGGTGACCGAAACCTGCATGGATGAAGGACAGATCGCTGCAGTGTGTCGAGAGGTAACACATGCACGCACACACACACACACACACACACACACACACACACACACACACACACACACACACACACAGACACACACATACGTTAATGTTAAAGTTTAACCATTTATAACTAGTACGCTTACCCACCAGATGGCGAGACTCACCACAAACGGGTCATCAGTTCATTACAGGCCAGATCTTAGGCTGAGATGAGAAACTCTGAAATACGAAATATATAAACATTGGCTTGCAAAATATAAAGTCTTTCAAATAACAACAGAATCATTTACAAACAACAGAATTTACAATCACAAACCTAAAAAAAACATAAACCTGTTGTGTTGATGTTTATTTATTTATTGAGCATTTTAACAACTTGTTTTACACCCTAGATCATATCCATGACAGGAAACGGTAATTCATCACATACGTTTCAAATGATACTCAAGGCACATCAAACACAGTCATGATCAATTTGGTCTTTTCAGTTTGCTTTACCTGCATGTTTTTGGACTGTAGGTGAAAACTGGAGTACCCGGAGTAAACCCACAGACACAGGGAGAACAAAAACCTCTTGGCAGACCCAGGAATCAAACCCGTAGTGTTGATGTTAGTGTGTGTGTGTGTGTGTGTGTGTGTGTGTGTGTGTGTTTTGCAGTGTTTGCAGGCTTTAGACTTTCTACACTCTAATCAGGTGATTCATAGAGACATCAAGAGTGACAACATCCTGTTGGGCATGGACGGCTCTGTTAAACTCAGTATGTCTCTCTCTCTCTCTGTCACATGCTTACTCACTCACTCACTCACTCGCACACACACACTCTTTTATTGTTAATTGTTTTTTAAGACCATGTTTCAACTTTGTATTCAACACATAATGTCACCAATCACTCAATCCTCTAACTTAAAAAATCCCTCTTTCTGTTCACCCTGCAGCGGATTTTGGGTTCTGTGCCCAGATCACCCCAGAACAGAACAAGCGTAGCACTATGGTAGGCACCCCGTACTGGATGGCTCCGGAAGTGGTGACCCGAAAAGCGTACGGTCCGAAAGTAGATGTCTGGAGTCTGGGTATCATGGCTATAGAGATGGTGGAAGGAGAACCACCCTACCTGAATGAGAACCCACTGAGGGTACCTGCACACATTATTATTTCATTTTAATCATTCATTGAGAGTTGGTGGCTAAACAGAGTTGGTGTCTACTCTGTGTCTCCATTGGTAGGCGCTGTATCTTATTGCCACTAATGGAACTCCAGAGCTGCAGAACCCTGAACGTCTATCCTCCGTGTTCAGAGATTTTCTGAACCGCTGTCTAGAGATGGACGTGGACCGCCGGGGGTCTGCTAAAGAACTGCTGCAGGTAAAAAAAAACCCACACACGCTGAGTAAAACTTTCCATTAGTTTCTGACTCTCATGACCACATGAATGAATACATGAGGGTCTGTGTATGTGTGTTGCAGCATTCATTCCTGAAGCTGGCTAAACCTCTGTCCAGTCTGACGCCACTGATTGTAGCTGCCAAGGAAGCAATCAAGAACAGCAGCCGCTAGTGGAGCAATCACACACTAAAGCATACACACAATAACACACATGCACACAAGCTCCAACTGGTTTGGTCCAAAGATGGCTCCTAAGAATCCCTTGTTCATTAGACTGTGTGTGTGTCTGTGTGTGTCAGTGTGTGTGAGGGTTAAAAAGAACCAGTCCTGGATCATAACAAGGAATCACGTGTGAGCAGACCAGTGGACCTGCACAATCTGAACATTACTGCGAGTCTGGAGTCACACACATTCACACGCCCGGAAATGGATTAAGCTGCATGGCCCACTCTGTGTGCGTGTTTGTGTGTAACTTTCTATGCATTTTAAGAGCCGATGCAGGCCATGAATTGAAGCCATTGCATCAGATACTCTCACCAAATGGGCATTACTCCACAGATATAACCACTCGCAAATATTTACACACTATCCCCCCCTTTCTCTCTCTCTCTCTCACACACACACACATACACACGTTAGGGGTGCTAATAATACTTTTGCCTTTGCTTGATCTGCATCTGCTAGGTATAAACTACATCACAACTAACTGTAACTACTTCAGATCGGCTGTGCGTGTGTGGGGCACTTAGTGAGCCTCAGTTAAAAGTTTTAGTCAGAAGAGGAAGCTTGCACTTGGTACTGTTATTTTGTGTTGATGCAGTGTTTGTGATCGGTTTATTGGTTTTTACATTCGTTTATAAATGTGATGGGAACATACTAATTAATCTTTGATTAATAATCGTCAATAATCGAATGATAAAAACAATATCAGTTGAAGGACCAGGATGTGTTAACTAGGTAATTCACAAAATGTACTGTTGCCATGAGGAAAGCTGCTGAGACCACAACTTTGATATTTTATCATAAATAAACTCTCACTGCACTGTCAGAGCTTTTTACCAACCTAAACAAACTACTCATCAGTTATGGTGGCTTTAACAATATGTGCTTTTGACCTGACCAGTGGTCAAACGGGCACAATTGAACAAGCTTGTGAATATCAGCACCAGAGCACCTCAACACAGGGAAATTATGGTGAATGGATCGTCAGAGTTAATAGAAAGCACTGCAGACACATTGGAAAAGAGTTAGATTAAGTGATTTTAGTGTTTTAATTTAATGGTTAGAGTAAGTATTGTTTCTGTGTGTATGTGTATGTGTGCGTGTGAGCTTGTATTTACCTCTGCTTTGTCTACCAGTGACTCTGAAAACACTGTGAACTTTCAGGAAGCTTCAATATTCTCCACAATATCGAGCCGCATGAGCTTTAACCTGAATTATTCACTATTAATCCATAAGAATTGTGTAAAATACAAATGTGTGTATGTGTGTTTAGTCATATTTTTAAATATTGACTGGACTTGTATTCATGATGCATTTCCTGACTTTGCATGGTGTTCAGTGTTTTTTTTTAAACCCAAATCCTTTTTCTATTACTTCTGTATTGTTTTTCTACATCCCCAAAATCATGTTCTGCATTTCACTATTTATGCTTCCCAATTTCACCACGTCGTAATTAATTCAACATCTCTAATTAAGTCTGGCTGTGGGATAAAACCACTTTCTAAATCTGTGAGTGAAGCTTTTGTTAGTAGTTCTCACTCAGTTTGTTTGGTAGAAAGAAAAACAAATTTTCTTATAAAACAAAACCATATAACTTGAAATATATTATTTTTCACCTTTTGACACTATTAAAATTGAGCCAACCTTCCCCTCCCACTAGAAACACAAATTTACAGCACTAATATTTTGACAGAATTGTAATATTTATTTATTCTGTGCACTGTCCATTTAAGACAGCTCGAGTATAAGAAAAATGCTAATTTGAATAATCATGATCTTTATAATATATTTCTCAACTTAAATTATATAACATACACATATGGAACATTTTTTTAGCTTGGCAGATATTAAAATGCAGACATTTATAACAAAATTCGGCTAAATACGCTGTGTAACTTAGCATAGCTGATATGAAAGTGGCTAACGCTAAGTGTGGAGTAAAAGGCTCACACAGATCTATTATGTAGTGAGCATAAGTATAATATTAACAGTACATTGCAAAACATATTATCTGTTGTGTATTAGGCAGGATGATCATGCAATATAAATTATTTCCTTTTAAATGAAATGAATGTATTTAATATTTTTAAGGACCTTTCTACCTAGGTGATTGTTTTTGGTACTTTTTACTCAATCTGTTCATTAAACAAATGTAACAATTTTATTTTAAACAATGAGCAACGTATGACTTGAAGGAAATAAATGTAATGAATTAATAGGAAGCATTAATTAATTTATGCCCATCAGTGATGGGATGCAGGGTTTGAATCCATGCTATTGACCATTGTTACTTGGTGTCAGTTGGTGTCAATTGGTTATTAGTTTACATGTTGTGGATGACTTACCGGATCGTACCGGGTCCCTGACCTGATACAACAGTCTCAGCAAACATTTGGACATAATTTTTTTTATTCCAATTGCTCTGAATTAGAAGAATCATTTTATTTACATGTTTTTTATATTTGATGGTCACACTATTTTAAACTTGAAGCTGCGTGACATTGTCACCACATCTTGGTTTTGGCATCAAGACCTGAAATGGTTATTTTATTCATTCTGACATTGTGGAATTCTAGAATGTGATGTTGGAACTCACCTGATGCACTTGATGATGTCACATGACTTGTATAATGAGGAGCGTCTGTAACGGACTGATGGACTAATCACGTCCAAGATTATCGTTCACAGAGGAGCAGGATGGTTTGGGACTGAACCCTCGAACCCGTGTGTGTGCTGTTTTTTTATTGTGAGGAGAACTCAGGGGCCACACACACACACACACACACACACACACACACACAGGAATCAATATGGGGCCCTAGGATGTTTGGACATACGTTGATCCAGGCGGCGCTGAACTACGAGCACAAAATGTTTAGTAAAAAGACTAAATGAAGGACATGATGGAGCGATGGCTCCTCAAACCCTCAATTTGTCCAGCTTTTTTCCCTTTTGAATGTCCCACCCTGTACACGTGCTGTAACTCTTAGTGTGGAGCAAAGACTTTAACTTTCTTTTTAAATTATTATTATTATTCCTCTGATCTTTATAAATGGCTGAGTTTAACTCGCTGCAATCTCTGAAAATTGCTAAAAAAATAAACTTTCCTTTTCATGTCCTCCCCAATTACTCTTTCAGGAATTGAACTGACAGAATACAAACATAACAAAAAAATTGTGAGGGGACACAGACCTTTTTTAAATAAGGTATTTTAAACTGTGGTTGAAGCAATAGACTTTTTGAATTCTGAATCGTGCATGGTTGTGTCTTGAGTGTTAAAATATTTAATGAAAAAAAAACACAGTTTGGGAATAAACTGAATAAAAAAATAACATTATTTGGTGTTGGTGATGATTTCATCTTGATTTGATAGATTTGAATTAGAAAACTTACAATCTTTTAGAAAAAGATCAAAATAATTTAATGATTTTACATATGGAACAAGTACAAGTCCAGTACAAACATTAGGTTTCTGCATCAGTGTCAGTGTGTGTTTCTTCAGTAGTGTATTTTTCTACGGTAGTTATTACTGGAGCAGTTTTCCTGCATTAAGTGTGTTTATGCAGTAATGTGTTTCTGACGTAGTGCATGATCCTGCAGTAGTGTGTTTTCCTGCAATAGGGTGTGTTCCTGCAGTAGTGTGTTATTGCATTAGTATGTGTGTGCTCCTGCAGTAATGTGTGTTTCTGCAATATTGTGTTGCTGCATTAGTGTGTTTCTTCAGTAGTGTGCGTTTTTGCAATAAAGTATATATTCCTTTTTAAGTGTGTTTCTGCATTAGAATCTTTGTGCTCCTGCAGTAGTGTGTGTTTCTGCAACAGGCTGTGTTCCTGCAATATTGTGTTGCTGCAGTAGTGTTCCTACAGTGTGTATTTCAGCAGTAGTATTTTGCTGCGGTAGTGTGTTGCTGCAGTAGTGTGTGCTTTTGCAATAGGGCTCTTTCCTGCAGTAGTGTGTTGCTGCGGTAGTGTGTGTTCCTGTAATAGAGCGTGTTCCTGCAGTAGTGTGTTGTTGCAGTAGTGTGTGTTCCTGCAATAGGGCTTGTTCCTGCAGTAGTGTGTCCCTGCAGTAGTGTGTGTTCCTGCAACAAGGCTTGTTACTGCAGTAGTGTGTGTTCCTGCAACAAGGCTTGTTGCTGCAGTAGTGTGTGTTCCTGCAATAGGGCGAGTTCCTGCAGTAGTGTGTTGCTGCAAAAGTTTTTGTGTTTCTTTAGTAGGGTTCCATATACCAGTTAGTTAATTATAAGTGGTGGCTACATGCTGGTCAGTTCTCGTGAGCTCACCACCCTGACACTGAGGGTTCCTGACGTCTCCTTGGCCGATGCTCCAGTTCCTCTCTTGAGTTTCAGCTTTTGTGGATCTGCTGAGTCCTTCAGAGAAGCTGGAAGCTCCACCAAACCCATAAACTGATCCTTCACTGTGTTACTGTTCCACACCTGCATGGGCATGGCAGAGACTGTCAGTTAATAGTCTGTGATAGGTAAGACATCAGTTGCTGACTGGTGAGTGATTGGTGTTACATGGATGATAATTGGTGAGTGATTCGTGTTACATGGATCATGATTGGTCAGTGATTTGTGTTATATGGATGGTGATTTTTCAGTGATTAGTGCTACATAAATGGTGATTAGTTACTGATTGGTGTTACCCGGATGGTAATTAGTCAGTGATTGGTAATACCTGGATGGTGATTGGTCAGTGATTGTTTTACCTGGATGGTGATTGGTTTGCGTGGTTTCTTCCTGTAAAAAACGGCTCGAATGTCGAATAGCGGCTCCAGTGTGTCCTTCTGAACTTTGGACTGAACTGAAGTACCCTCGCAGGAAATAATAACATATGGATCTGCACCTACACACACACACACACACACACACACACACACCGTGATGATGCACTCTGCAGAAATCTGCAGTCTACTGTGAAAAATCATAAACAGTGGATAAAACAGGCTCCTCCAGCGCCCCCCACAGGCTTAGACATGCTCACCTCCACTGCTGTCCTGATTCTGCAGCCCTTCTGCTCCATGAACATAAATCTGAGAGACCAGCTGAGGGTAACCCAAAATCGAGCTCCAGCAGTGAACCCGGGGCTGATCCAGGACCAGTTCCCTAAATCCCACAGAGATCAAAATGAATCTTTTACACATCACTTATCTCATTTGTACGATAACATACAGTATGATCCGTCTTAATACTCTTTGTAGTTGTAGAACGAAATTTTCTTTGGTCACTCTCAGTGAGACCACCAGCAAACATAAGATATAAGTATCCAAATATATTAAAAAGCACAGAAATAAGAAATTGATTCAGTACGACCAAACAAAGTAAACTAAAGTACATTTTTATTTTGCCACAAATAATACACAAGTTTTATATACTTATTTATTGCACAAGTAGTGTATATTACACAAATAGTATATACTCCACATATATTCACATGTTTAAATGCGGGAACTGTCAGATACACATCTGATCTAAGTAGCAGCCCGACTCATAGGTGAGTATGGTTACCTGCAGCTGCAATCGCGGTCAGTAAAAATTCGGAGCATGAACTCTCCCAGTGTGTCGGGTCTGAAGGTGGTCGGGATGATGACATATCGCCCGTCAGACAGAATCTTCCTCATGAAGACTGAGCGAGCGTTTATATACGTCGATGTACAGACCAGCTGCTGTGTTATAATGTCATGCATGCGGTACTTCCTGTTCAGCTCCACCTGCAAAAAATGTCAACAACACAGGGGTGTGGCCTCAGAACCTCATCAGAGCCCGGCTTTATTACCTCATACAACTATGTTACATTCATAACTTAATAAATAGATTAATAAATTATTAAGAAGTTGAGGCTTAAAGGATTGGCTCAGGAGTTCAATGGAGGGGGTCGGGGGCTTGAACTGGCTGTCATGATTACTCCAGGCAAGATTAGTTCAGTATATTGAACGCTAAGTTCAACTAATGTATTGTGTTTCTGTTTTGTACCTTAGTGAGCTTAGGCTTTGGTTCAAGCACCACCACTGCTAGGCACAAGTCACTTTGGATATATGCATCAAATGTATCTACTAGAGAACCATGAACCCCACTGAGCTATGTGTCGAGACTTCAGTACCTTCAGGATGGCAAATCCAATGGTGAGGTTCTCACCAGCACCCTGAGCTCGGTGGATCTTCATATCCCTCTGTTCCAGAGAAATCAGCAGCTCATCATTCCCTCCAAAGACGTCCAAAATGTACTGAGAACACACACACTGTCACACCATGCCCATGTCCAAGGAAAATGTCTGAATGGCTGGTGGTGGTACCTGTGGGTTCTGGAGGACGGTCTGCTTGTGGTTCATGCAACCTCCACAGCGGTTCTTTAGAGGATCCGAGTATTTGGTCCAGCTGCCGAAATGCACTGTCTCATGCCACGTTTTCTGTACACTCAACATAGATGTGTTCATCAGACGACACACATCTGCATCTGTGAAATTCTGACACCAGTCATCAAACGACATCCTGAAGATATCAAGTCAAACAAAAACCATTAAAATGTGATCTCTTAACGAGAAGCAACTTTCAAAAACCGTATAAATAAACATATAAATAAATTCCTACAGACATACTCAAAATTCCTGCGAGAAGCCTTCCTAATATACGTAGTTGAATAATACAGGGGTGTCCACACTTTTATGGCTTGAGATTTTCAGTCGACACTTTACAGTGATCGACGTCATCTGGATTTACAGCAGGACATAAGGTTGACCTTACTGTTTCTCAAAAATTATTGTCAGCTTTTTAAAATGTGCTTCAGCTCGTACAGACAAAAGTGATCAATCTGATTGATTCTCATCAGTTATAACTGGACTGGAGTTGACTGGAATGAACTCCATTGGTGTTTGGGTATTTTGGATACTCACCAGAACTCTCCATCATCTTGCACGGTGATGCCCAGGTTCTTCCTCTCCATATTACCAATCTTTTGCCACTCCTCTGAGCTATAAAGAGAGAAAAAACAATATTCAGTTTTTTCACACAGTACTTTTACACAGTACTTACAGAATTTTATTCTGTTTTCTCTTGTCATTTGTCTAAACCCTCACCTGTCACTCCAGGCTCCGTTCCACTCATGTTTGCCCCAAGGATTCCTCATGCGGATCAGTGGGATGGTTTCATTCTTGAAGAATGCCAGCAGGCCGTGTCCCAAACGCACTTCCTTAACCGCAGTCACGGAATACGCATGACCTTTCACCAAACCGTTCTGCATGCGGTGCTCCCGCTCCTGAGGAGAGGCCTGGTGAGAGAGTTTCACATCACAATTCACCATCATTGTCCACAATATTATGTACAAATTAATGAGTCAATATTTGTATGAATGAGTCAAGAAGCCATGCTTTTGAAATAAATAATGCTGAACATTGCCGTGAGAGAAGAGTGCAGGTGCTAGATTGGTCTGCCTGCACTCCAGACCACTCGTCCATTAAGTGTGTGTATTTTAATAAGGACCGCTATGATACTAACATCTCACATCTAATCTCTCATTTCCCAAATACAGTCAGATCATCTGTGATATCTGTGCCGCCATCCCAAGGTATTTCAAATTGTAATAAGTATAAAGAAAATGTAAATACCGCTATGGAGCAGCTGATAATTCCTCCTCGTTCATAAACCGCCAGCAGGTCTAAGAAGAGTTTTTCCCGGGCTTTGGGGTCGGCCCTGTAGTTCCCTGTTTCCAGGTTAATGGGTTCATTTACGGCACCACTGAAATCCATAACTGCGTCTCCAGTATTTCCTCCATTCAAAGATTCATAACAACCAGACAATCTAATGGAATATAGAGGTCAAAAAGCTTGAACACATCATCTCATTCAATGTTTTCTTGTTACATTGTACACACCAGATGACCAAGAAAGACAATGATCGCATGCTAGGTCACATGACCTGTTCTACACCTGACCTAAACCCAGTTAAGATAATTTGGGATGAGTTGGACTGTAGAAGTCAACAAGTGCTAAGCATCATCAGACTATCGGAGAACCATTCTAGGTGGTTCCTCAGGAAGCTGATTGAGATAAAGTACGAATGGCAAAGCCAAATGAAATGTGCAAAACTGTCAAGAAAGCAAGAAGGGGCAAATTTGAAGGATCTAAAATTAAAAACTATATACTGGTTTGTTTAACACTATGTTTACTAGATAATTCCAGGTGTGTTCATTCGAAGTCTTCAGTAATAATCTACAAGGTATAAAGGTTAAAAAAAATTTAATGAGAAGGAGTGTCCAATCTTTTGACTGTTACTTATGTCTTAAATACAAGAGTGCAGACTCAGCTATTGTATGCAACCCCTCAAATAGACATGATTACGGGTCTAGTTCAAGAACTCAACAGTGACTGTTTTTACAGATATGTGAACCAAATTATTGGTCTTTTTATTAGCTATTGAAACAACACAAAGAGCCTAAACCAGCAGCCACCT
Organism: Hoplisoma paleatum; assembly: GCA_028565875.1. Taxonomy (NCBI): domain Eukaryota; kingdom Metazoa; phylum Chordata; class Actinopteri; order Siluriformes; family Callichthyidae; genus Hoplisoma; species Hoplisoma paleatum. The sequence goes on along the minus strand of JAOTRQ010000019.1, from coordinate 33,962 downwards.
GTTTTAAAATATCATGTTCACCATCACCAGACGATTCTCAGTTTACTAATTCAATAACCCCGGAACTCACTTGGCATAGGCTTTCTCCAGCAGGGCACTCCAGAACTCATTAATGGATTTGGAATGGCAGTAGATGAGATTGCCGTTGATGGTGGGCAAACGATCATCCACCACCACATCCGTCCACTGCCCAAAGATCCAGAAACGAAAATGAAAGATTCCTGCATAGTATTCTGGATGTTTGGGATTCCATTCTTGCTCCTTCCAATCAGGAATAACCTGGAAAAAGATATCGTTCATTCTGTTGCTTTAGGAGACATTTAGGGTATGGACCAGAAAGCCGTCCCAAACTACACACATATGTGCACTGTAATTTGCTGCACTGATCACTTATTTAAGTGCACACTTTCATGGGAAAGTGCTGTCTCAAATAGAACACCACACTACAGGGAAGCACCAGACTAAGATTTAATTGTAGTTCTCTAGCCAACCAAAGTATCTGCCAGTTTTTGTTTACATAATACTTGCTGTTGTTTACCCTCTACTAATAAATAATTTCATTAATTCTACTTACTTACTTACAAAGTACAAAGCAGTTGCCTTCGCTTCTGGTTTGGCGATGGCTGCCATTAACCGGTTGAAAGTCCTGCCTCTTCCGTTACGTAGGTATAATGGCCTTGGTTTAGTGCGCATAGTGTTCATCATTTCACGCTGACTTGTGTAAGTGCACAATTTGGCACTCACCTACGGTTAATCATCTGATGTTTTCATTTAAATCCAGCCTTGACCCCCATTTTCTTCACAAGCTCTAACAGTATTGTATTCTTGTTTCCCATGTTTTTATAATTTATTTACTTTGGGTTGTTGAAAAGCATTATATAAATGTGATGCATTAATATTATTATTACATATCTTGTGTTGCTCATACGGACCTTCTGCCATAGTTCTGGTTTCAGGGCCAAACAGGAACACGCAGCAACAAACCAGCAGTTCCCCACCTCACCCTGATTCAGGTCATGGGAACTGATACCCTCCACGAAGAGCTGAGGGTTCTCACTGATCTCCTGTGTGGGGACAGAGTCAATGTCTGAACTGTATATATGTTCCTGTATATATGATTGACATGACTTGATATTGAAACAAAAGCCTGCTTCAATCTTTAAGTCAGGGCTCACAAGTCAGGCTTCAAGTCTCTTAAGATTGCACTCATGTTGTTAAAAAAATTCTACATTAATAGTAATGCTGAAGATATAAAAATATGAAGGAACATATCTGGAACTATATATGTACCAGTCACACCTTTTTGCTTTAATGTCAATGTGCATTTCACTCTGCTTTGCCATTAGTAAAATTTTTCAATCAGCTACATGAAAAGCCACCTGGAATGGTCCTCCAACAGTCCAACCAGGTTTAAGCACTCTCTGTGCTCCAACTTATCTCTATCTCAACTGGGTTTACCTCAGGTGATTGTGGAGAAATTGGGAAACAGTTCTGAGCAGTATAAAATTAGATGTATATCTATACACACTTCAGCAGAACTTTTTCAGTAAAATGTTACTTAACTCCAGATAAACAGTCAAGTATCGAAGTTCTCACAGGGTTTAATAAACTGAATTTGTTTAATATTTCACATTATGCCTTTTATTTTGGTTGTATTTTTGATAAATCTAGTGTAACAGAATAAACTTGTGGAAAATTTACTATTTACACTGTACCCACTGCCACAACAGCAAAAAAGCAGAAGCCCATTCACATACTGTATGTATGTTTTGACAAAACCTAATGTTTCTTAAACTACAAATGACCGGGGGCTCCTGTGTTGATTAATTTTAACTTCCTTGATTTTGACCAAGTGGGATCTGTTTTCTGATACAGTGTTTTCAGTGTTCAATTTTTAAGTGTTAAAATGAAGAAAGAAGATGTGAAGAATGAAGAAATGAATAATACATAATTTACTTATTAGTGTAAAACCACTACTGAAACAGAAGTAAGAAACCAGAACTAAGTAAGTGTAAACAGTAGATCCAGCTCGGTTTCTGATATACGTTGTTCTTACCCTAGGTCGTTTCCAATCCACTCTCCCAGGAAGAGGGTTTCTGTACCACAGAGACAAGTTGCTACAGGGAAACTCAGAGTCCTCAAAGAGCTTTTTGTTTTCCAGACATTCTTTCTTCAGCACGTCGTAACACTGATTTTTGTACGGAACCTCGGACGACTTCATAGTTCTGCAGGGTTCTGTTGAGTTCTGGATAGTCCTGTAGTTCCACTACACTTTTGTAATTTACACTTTCTGTCCTCACTTTCCTCGGCAGCTTAGCACAATAGCCTAGCTAGTTGTGCTTCACACTCTGCAAATGCATTAAATACTATGAGAGTAAAAATGCATAGCAGCTCTCTCGCTCACACACACACACACACACGCACATACACACTTTTCAGTTAGCAAATGAGAAAATCACTTATTGAGAGCCTGACACTATGATCCTTCTGTACCTGTTGATACACACTAACACACCTTCACAATTCTATGTTGTGTAGCTGAGTTTGAGTAGGCGTGCCACACCCTGTGTTATCTTGAGCGATCAGTTGAGATTCTTGTTTGTGTGTTTGTGAGCCCAAAAGAGAGAGAGAGAGTGAGAGAGAGAGAGAGAGAGAGAGAGAGAGAGAGAGAGAGAGCAATCTTGAAAATCAAGTTCTTACACATTGATAGATTGCTAGCACAGCTTCCAGCTTTATTATATTTCACTTGGGTCTTTACCTCACCTATAAAAACTTCTATGTTTTGACAACTCTATTTTTGTTAAGTAATAAAATGGTTATCTGCAGAAAACTTCCCAAACTAACAACAGTTGATGAGAATAGAAGTAAAGTCTTTTTTTGTGAGAATGATTTTGTGCAAATAATTTTATGTTTAGTAGAGCCCATATACCTACCTTGTTTTAAGGTAGGTATACCTTGTGGTTAAGGTGGTCTAGGATCCTTAAACAAGGTTATTAACCACCAAATGTTCATTGTATGTATATACATCCCTTAAGCAGGGGACTGAGTTACATGATCAGGACCTCCTTGCCTTGCCATTTATGAAAAGCAGAGGTGAATGGAGGTACAGATAACTGATCTGATCATCTCTTGACATTTGGTTGAACATTACTTTTGGTGGGTCTAATTCATCAGTCCATTGCTGCACATTCCACATGGATTTGTGGAAACTGGAGCACCCATATATCTTATTTTACATAAAGTATTATATAATACACATTCTACACACATCAAGTATCTTTACTTAATATTATGAATTACCAATACATCACAGTGCTACTAACCAAATTATCCTCAAGATTCAAAAATAAAATATAATTATCTTTATGTATTTTCTGTGTTTATTTATTCAACATTACATTTCTTTAGATTAAAGTGATAGCCTATTTGGACCATACCTGTCAAGTTTTGGATTTAAAAAAACGGGAAATTTTCTACCAGGCACTGCAAGCCGCCCCACTAGCCCAACCAAAGTCCAGGACCGGGAAAATAATAATACGGGATAACGACGGGAAAGTGGGGTAAAATACGGTAGTTTCTCGGCCAAAACGGGAGACTTGACAGGTATGATTTGGACTTGGCACAAGGAAAAAAGCTAGAAAGGATGTTGCTTAAACTGCAAATTGCGCCCTATCCTGCTACTTTTTTTCACGCACTAGTCATCAGTCAGTGCGCTTTGAGTGATTGAATGGATTACTGAGGTAAACTGTTTACGATTTTGTTAAATTGGGATTATTATCATTTAATTATATACACATGCTCTAAATGTTACACGTTTAGTTAAAACAAATTTGATTGATTTTGACGAAGGTAAATAACTGCTAACTTACATGCAATCGGTAATAAACACACTTGTTTGTCAGATTCTTTTATAAATAAGCATAAAACACTGGCAAGGCTAAAATGGGAGATTTTTATTTGGTTCCGGCATTATTAGCTTTAGTAATAAAAAACACCACACGATGTCGCCGTTTCACTCCCGCTAAATAGCCGTGTGCTTAAGCCAAACATTTTAAAGTTTCTTAAATTTTATTTCTCATTTATTTTAAAAGTCAAACACCCACTTTTACACCCACGTAGTTTCTTTAAATCTGGGTCACAGATCTGACATTGTCACTTTCCCCCATAAGTGGCTTTCCAAGAGGTTTTGACTGGTAGACCCACTAACACCAACACTGACCAAAATAAAGCAACTAAAAAGGCAATCAATTATTAAACAGATTTTACTATTGCCTATACTTTTTATTGATCCCTGTACCTTCACTGTGTTCTGTTTATCGGATTTCTGTTTTTGCAGCTAGTTTTTTGTTTCTGATTCTGGTAAGCTGTAAATTTCAGTGTTCAAAGCTGTTTTTATATGGAAAAAAGGACGCAGTAGATTGCTGAAGACCCAGAAAAATGTTTGAGTATGTACAGATGTAACTACATTTTTATGCAGCCTCTTTGGAGTTTAAATTCTTTTTTAATGAATAAATGTGTTCCTAGGGAGTAAAGATGTTTTTATTGTTCGAAGTTGCATTACTGCTACTGGAAAGTTGAAGCTTCGACCACCCTCACATGTTGTTAATGGTATGGTTAGAGGTGTAATGTGCATGGTTATAAGGATTTAAAATATGTGTAGGATGCCATAAAACTATATCATGATGATAACTCATGCATGCACTACCATCCCAGATTTTGTCGTAACTTGATGCCCGCTACTATAATAATACAATTTACCAGTACTAATAAGGTAAGTAGGTAGATAGGTAGGTAGGGACTAAGCGAGGTATGTAGGAATGTAGGAAGATAGACAGACAGGTAGCTTGACAGACAGATAGATAAATACTTTACTGAGCTTGAATAAAATTAAATATTAAAGAAGAGCATGAATGCAGTCCTGTCAAAAATTATGCAGTTGAGATTCTAACATTTGGGGAATTCACAGAGGTCAGCAAAACCAGAGTACAATGGCTGAGCCTCGCCCTTGGTGGACCACCTTCTTGATCATGGTCTCACACCTGACAGGCAAGTATGATGATTGTCATGGCATGATTTTTGACAGTTACATATGACTCAAAACTGCAGGTTTACTATCTGTGTATCATTTGTTCTCTTCATGCTGATTCAAATAAAAATAAAAAATGACAAAATGAACCATTATTCCTATATTGGTTTGTAACACAGACTTGACTGGAATGGACTTTTTAAACAAATGTTTTCTGAATTTGGTTTCTAAGTTAAGAATGAAAAGTCTGATTATTTATGACACCAGAAGCAGGATCTCAGGAGAATGGGTACATCAGAGCCAGTGCACCATCTGCCAACTAGTCAATTTAACACCATCATGCAAAAATGATTAAAAATTAGCTGCAACTAGAAGCTGCTGTCACCTAGTGGTGAAAGGATGCAATAATGCTAGAACTGGTTTGGCAGTGGAAGCAGTGTTCTAATTCGCTGTGTTCAGGCATGTAGGGCGTTGCCTTGCTGTCTTGAAGTCTAAGTAGACAGCTGTACGACGAGTGAGAGTTTGAAGCCATCACTAGGACAGACCATTTAAACAACGCTACTAACGTAGGTCACATTATGACATTTAAAACAATGAGACGAGATGGCACAAGCACTAACATCTCAAATAAACTTTTACAAAACTCACTGAAACATCGCTGACACGGGCAATCTACTCATGCAACATACGATTAAACAGTAAGTAATTTTTATCACCCTAATGTAAGTGATTGGGGGCCATGTTGTTTTTCGTGAGGTAGAGAACTGGTATTGCCCTAATGACAGTGAGCTTCTTATGCTGACTTGCTCTCCACTGAATATTACACCCAACATTGAAGATGACTTACTAGGTAATAAGGCATCTAGGAATGTGAACAGCTGACCATGAAGGAGTACGCACAGAATGATGTAAAATGCTGTTTAGGTATTCACCATCCTACATTCCCTAACAAAGCCACAATCACGACTTAGCAAAGAATTGATTAATTTTGGATGGTTATTTTGAATCACTGAATCAATGAATCAATATTAATTTTAAACATCAAGGGGCGGCTGTGATATATTTCTTATGATATATTTTTTTTTTCGGAATAAAGACATTTATTGTTTAAAAAAGATCACACATACTTTATTGTCCTTTTTTCTAACAAGAAATAGTAGAAGGAATCTATGTTTAAAGAGAATCGTTTTGTTTAAAGGATTGCAAATGTTTTAAAGCTTTTAAATATATTAATGCTTTTAAATGCTTTTAAACTGCCACTGTGTATGAACGGTTCTACACAAATAAACTTAGCTTGCCAGAACTTGCCTAATAACAACGAATTGACTTTCCAATTGTGAAAAAATCATTGTAACTCATTGTGGGTACAGTGCATCGTTACATCCTTCTTTCTCATTGATCTTGTCAAAATCTTAAGTTATTTATTCTTTCATTGTCTCTAATGATAAATATCCACCAAGCTGGTACCGGTTCAAATAACACAATATTAGATTCATTGTTGTTATCATGGAGTGACCCAGTTTGCATTGGCGGAAAGAACAAAAATGTTTATGAGCATTTTTCTCTGTAAAATGAAACACTTCAATGTATGCCTCATTAAGGGGGACTCCTTTCTGCTTTCAGCCTCATCGGAGCTTGTCGATATTTTTAAACTCTATGATTAATGGCGTGTTTCCTAGTGTCCGTCTCTTATCCCAATTCCTCTATGCTCTCATCTGCGGCCATAGAATTTTACAATGGTGACCGTGTACCTGCAAAAGACATAAAGCCATCTTAAAAAATAAATCATTTTTGTAAACGGTTTGGAAAAGGAATCTACGAGTTTTTGATCTCTCTCTTTCCCTCTCTCTCTCTCTCTCTCTCTCACACACACACACAGTCTATTTCGCTCTCATCTTTGGCTGCATAAGTACAACCTGCGCTATTGCCACGGCAACAACTGCACCATTGCTAAGGCAACAGCTGCAGAATGCCACGGCAACCAGAGCAGCATCCTTCTCTCTCTCTCTCTCTCTCTCTCTCTGAGCCTCGTTTCTCTCTATGTCTCTCTCCGTGCTTCTATCCCTCCCTTTTCTGTACTGCTTGACATGCTGATCATGGTGCATAAATGACTCTCTCTCTCTCTCATCCTTTGCTGCACTCGCCTCTTCTTTTCATCCATCTCTTCATCTTCTTTCTTGTCTTCCTCCTTCACCCTCCAGCTCTTCCTCCATCTCCCCGTCCCCTTGCTCCCCCTTTCTTAACACAAGCACACAAACCGTCTTTTTTCCTCCCCTCGTTCTGTCTCGCTCCTTTTTCTTTCTCTCTCTAGCTCATCCACTCGCATGTCCCTCCCTCGTTCCCACTTCCTCCCTCCCTTCATCATTTTATTCCCCTCAGTGGTACAGTCAGTCAAAAAGAGGTGCACGGACTAACTAACGGGGAGTAAAGGGGGAACGTGAGAGAGAGGGAGCTGGTAGGGTAGGAAGGGCAGAGGGTGAAGGGGGGATTGGGAACGGGGTTTCTTGGATTTGCCCCCAACGGCCACTTCTCTACCATGGACTGTCTCTGCATTGTTACCACAAAGGTAAGGAGAACCTGTCCGCTCACACCTGACACGCTCTTCTGTTTCTCTCTCACCCTTTCTTGATCTGTCTTGCTCACCTCTTTGATATTAATCACATAAGCAGGACACTGCACTGAACAATTTGTAGTTACAAAGCTATTAGAGTCCTCGTTTTGGGTTTTGGACTTGTATTTACCTGCCTCATCTCTTCCTGCTCGTACTTTACCTCACCATACTCTCACCAGTCCCGGTGCCTCCTGCTCACCTTTAGTGTGGGAATCTCACTCAGATAGATAATTCTGATAATGCTATATCCATTCTTTCATCTGTCTCTCTGTTGTCGAGCGATTGGTTAGATAATCAGCTGTTCAATCAGCATTTCTGCTTCATTTCAGAGCTTGAGTCTGTTTGATAAAAATACATACTAGAACTAGCGATCAAAAACTCCCACTTCATCTCATTCACTATTTTAAACCCCCGTCCTAACCATTTTACCGCCTACAAGTTCAGTAAGTTCAAGTACTTACTGGGGATTTGCAAATGAAGCACTTTCCAGGATGACTCTTTTGAGGGAATCATTTAATTTCAGCTGTGAATCTTGAATCAGAGAGGTGGGAAGACATGCCGGACAGGGATCACTTACACATGCCTGCAATTCTGCCAGACCAATCCACCTACTGTTACAAGGAGGTTTGGATTTGCCTCCAAGAACTCTCCAGGATGACACTGTGTGAATCATGAATCAGTGTGTGGGGGTGCACGAGTCAGTGCACTCTCAGTGCCGATCCCAAACCTGGTGATAATAAAATTTGTCAGGTGATCTGTTTTGCTGAACTGAGGATGCTGAGGATCACACACACACACACACACACACACAAACACACACACACACACACACTTACAGGACAATTCACTGTCTGCAGATTAACTTTACTACATGTTTTTGGATTGTGGACAATGCACTATCCAAAGCTCAGACACCCAGAGAGAATCGTGCACTTGACACTGGCCAAACATAACACCAAAAGTATTTGAAAGTCTTATTTCCCATGTACCTCTGAATGTACCCATGAATCTGCCTATCGTGAAAGTTGAAACGGTGTAACATGGATCAACGTATTATTACAAGACATCGACAGCATTACACTTTTCGGTCTGTTATTATGTCTGTTATTCAGAATCATTAAAAAAAGTATCATTTAAATTAAATTAAATTTAAATGGGTAAGGGCCAACCATATACCGCTGAGTGAATAAGAAACTTTTTCTTATGAAAGGTGTGCGACGGTTGGTCCCTCTGCCCCGCAGGTGTAAGTGTGTGTGTGTGTGTGTGTGAATGAGAGTGAAGTGGCGTTTCTCACTCCCGCATGGCGAGGGGCTCAGAAAAGCTCAGTGTGTGTGTGTGAAGATATAAATGGAAATTTCTAAGTACTGTAATGAAGCGCTCTCTCTCTCTCTCTCTCTCTCTCTCTCTCTCTCTCTCTCTCTCTCTCTCTCTCTCTCTCACTCTCGGTGTGTGTGTGTTTGTGTGTGTGCATTATTTCTATCATTGTATCTCCTGTTGTGATGCTGGCAGAGCATCCGGTAATATTTTATATAAGTTTCGCACTTTCTCTTTTCTTCTCGTTTCTTATTTTCATCACATTTAAAATATTTTATATTAATTATGTGTTCGGATGTTTCTGATATTAGTGTTTACACATATGCGTGTTTATCTGTGAGCATTTCTTGATGTTGTACAAGAAGGAGATGAGATGTAGGTTGTGTGTGTGTAGGTTGAGATGCTCATCGCTGGCTCAGCAGTGAATAAATGCATGAGAATGTCACGAGCGTAGGTTTGGAGAAGGTTTGGAGAATGCAGAAGGCTGATTAAAGGTTGGACAAATGTTTGCGCAGGTTGGAAAGCGATTCAGAGAAGATTTAAATCAATTTTGGAACGTTGGATATAGATGATAAAAACCTGCGGTAGGTTGTGTGCCTTGTGAAGTCCACAACTGATTAAATGGTACAGAATTTAACCAGCGGTGTGCAGACCATTGGACTGAAACCCTAGAACACAGTGATCTCCAATCCCCAGGTAGCTGACTGGTACCAGTCCATGGGTCAATAGTAACAGGGCTGCACAGAAAGAATAAATAACATCCAGTGTCTAATGTTCAGCACTGGTGCTGCCAGCTCACTGAAACTTCAACTTCTTATCCTGAAACAATAACATGTCTTACTAAACTCAACAGTCTAGAAATGACAGGGTTGCCGATATTTTACCCAGACTCAGACGTGGTTGGTGGTGTTCGAACAGGTGATCAGATGAGGTGCATTCTGGAAGTTGTGGTCCTGTGGTAGAATAAGTTTGCTAGTGATATGGTGAGAAACCGAGTCAGGAACCACATAAGAAGTAGCTGGACGTGACATAAAATACAGCGAGACTCCTGAATACAGCAACTGTGGTGCTCCAACAATCCATCAAGTGGCGCGGATGTGTAGCTTAACAAAGTCGTTGCATTGCGTGGTTGCATTATTACGGCTAATTTGAAATTATATCATTATTACAATTATTATGTATTTAGAAAATGGCAGACTTTATGCCGTATAATTTTATTTTGTTATATTTATCCAAAACACCATGAAGGCCGAACCTCAATGTACCCCAGTAACAGCTGATTAAAGATCAAATGGTAAAAAAAATATACATTGTTAGTGAGTAGAGCTGTCGTCTAAAGGCCGATTTATGATTCTGTGTTGACTCCATGCAAGAAATCACCATCACCTCAATGCCGTCATTTTTCTTTTATAGTTGTATGCACTGCATATATTTGAATGAAAACATCCAGAGTGCTGGGAACTGGATATGATAAAATGACTGCATAGTTGGTACATATCACAGACTCTCATCTCTCCTCCTTTCTAAATCTGGAGGAATTGCAATCCCAGCATCGAGTCTCCTTGATGCCATTAACAAGCGAGCTGTGAGAAATCTGCTTCTCCTCCGGGATCATCACACTACACCCACAGAGATTTTCGGGAAACCGAGCTGGGTATCATTCTGACCCTCGACATTGTGACTCATCAAACGCATCTGAGTTATTTTCAAACTTCCAAAAAGGGAAACGTAGTCCGCGTAAGACTCTAAGATCACACACCAGCTCAGAATAGCAGTCATATCGTTCACTACATTCGAATCTCAGCACTGCTATCAACCGGACGGGTGTCTTCACAGAGGGAAGAGCCAGTCAAAACCCTAATATGTGCTCCATCCAAGATGCTGTTATCCACAGCAAATTACAGTACTGTTACAGTATTATTTAGAGTTCAAGACCCAGTTACATAAAACACCTTTAGTTTTCTGCTTCAGTTTGAACATTACGAGAAAATTTTCTTTTAGTGCTGTATAAACTTCCTCAAGTGCTTTATTTAACTAAGAGAAAATGGTAAGAAGGGTCGCCAGCAGGGACTGAAGGTTTACTGAAGTGAAGTCCCACTCTTTTCAGGACAGCCTCACCTCAGCCGAAAGTACAGTGGCCAAAACTGGTACTGCAATAACATGTAAAATACTATTTCCCTTCCTCCTCCTTCCAGATTAGAAATCGCCAGATCAAGCAAGAACATAAACGTACTACAAAAGAGCTACAGACAAATAATAACACAATGATATTGAATAGTCAACCAAATTCTTTATTCTATATTATAAATTCTATATAAGACTAAATAAGAACTTGACTGTTGTAATTTCTCAATTACTTTTCATATCGCCAAAATGGCCGTGCTAATGTTGGGCTTCATATTAACACATTCATTGTTTTTTTTCTTCAAATAGCAGTCAAAATTATTGTTTGTTCACATCAAAGTAAATAACTTCAACTTAGTCATACTGCTGTGAAATTGGTTTCTCATTTGGGCTTACTTTTAAAATAGTGTTTAAAGGCATGAACAGATCGTTCTTGTTCACTTCCAAAACTACCACTTGTGATTTCACTCAGGTAAACATAGTGAGCAGTGCAATAAAAATGTTTCTTATTCAGGAAGCTATTAAATAAAGAAAATCCAGATATATGAATAGGAAACTGACTTTTTCTGTGCCTACAGAGAATGATAAGAATTACATTAACCATGCTGACAAGATGCTACTGAGTTCAGAATTGGTATATCGGTGATGGTAAATAATGCTAACTATGATAAAGAAACATAAGATGAAAAAAATACTGAAGAATAAAGAAATAACTAAAAGAATTAACTGACAAATAAATAACTGATCTCTCATGTGTCTTTAAATTTTTTCCAAAATGTCACATTTCCCACCTCCCATGTTTAAGGTAATAATTTGTAGTCTGGTGTTTCCTACAGCTTCACTCACCCACAACTTGTTTGGGTTTTTTCATTTTAACATCAGATCTGTACTTAGCCGGTGACTGTAGGGAATTGTGTCTAATAATTAATCTCAGAGCTCATTTCATGTTTTTAATCAGACACTTTAATGTCTTGTGTAGAAACACTTGGGAACGGGACAGGAACACTCTGGCCTGGGTATATCTGTGGATGCAGCAGTCAGACACCACTGAGAGATTACAGGGGTATTAAGTCCGACAGTGGGCTGTGGGCTTGGTTCTCCTTTTTTTCTGAGCTTTTGCTTCTGATTTGGGTCCGATATTCAGCTCTGAAGGGTGTGCTTTCAATTCCCTTTCTGTGTGGAGTTTTACCTGTTCTCTCCAGGCCTATGCATATTTTATCTATAGGTAGTGTTGCCAGATTACGTGGTTAGCTGTCAAATTGGGCTGGGTTGGTTTTCACAATATTTTTTTTTACATTTTTAGCATTTAGCAGATGCCTTTATCTAAAAAATACTGACGATTACAACTCGATTGGAGCCCAACAGTGGCAACTTGGTACTTACTGATTACTAACCCAGTACTTTTACAGCTGAACCATCACTGCCCCTTGGTTCCACTCAGAAATGTTGGCTGAAATGTGAAACATTTTCTGCGTGTCCTGTATAGCTTTTGGCAGGTTTTCATACATTTTGGCGGGACACCACCATTGCAATCTGGCAACCCTTCCTACAGGCATTCCAGTCTCCCGTCACATTCCAAACGCAGTCAAGATAGGTCAACTTAACTCGAGAGACAACTAATTACATTATTGTGTGTGTGTGTGTGTGTGTGTGTGTGAAATTGACACTGACCAGGATAAATCAGTGAATGAATGAATAATCCTGCTGAACGTTCCGAGTGGGCGTGACGCCTCTGTGCACTATTCCTGTGGAGTGTTTTTTTTCTTCCCTGTTGCATTGAATGCATGTGTTACATCACCCATGCGTCCATGGATGAGTGTGCGAATGTCATCCGGCTCCTTTTGGCTGGGTTTGATTTGTGCCGTGTTGCCTCGGTAACGGTGGCGAGTGGATGCTCATGGTTTGAAAGAAGTAGACAATATGAGGTGGGCGGGTGGAACGTGTGAGAAATTTTCTGCGCTCGACAAAGTGATGTTTGTGTCTGTGTAATAAATAAGGAACCCAAGAGAAACTCATTAAATAAAGAAATTGAGAAGTTCATTAAACAGGTTCCAAGTTAAAGGAGTCGAATCTGGTACAGGAAGTTCCAGTGGCATCTTTACATATAAGCATAGGGTCGAAGTTTTCTCTTTCAATGGGTTTATTTACTTATAAAACTTTATATACTTCAATTACCATTGAATTACAATTTATGACACAACTATGACAATTATGACACAACAACAGTGGAGGGTGTTAATGATGCCCATGTTTGAACATGTCATGTAATGCAATGTTGTGTTTTTTTAAGTTTTGTTGTTAATGTTCTCGTCAGCAAATTGTAAGGCATTGACAGCTTAGTGATCAAGTCACTGCCACTGTTGGGCCTGTGAGCCAGGCGCTTAACCTTTAATTGCTCGAAAAATGGTGTTCTGTTGTAATTGTAAGTCACTTTGGATGAAGGCATCTACTGAAATATGTTAATGTCATTGAAATTTCGGCATGCTGGTGGAATTGTTTATTTAGCAAAACGGTAAAAAGCTTAGAACAGAGCAAGCCTCCTGATGAAATGCCACCTATAGGACAATAACCAAATTGATTGTCTTGGCACACGTTTCACAAGAAATTTCAAAACATTGCTGGAGACCTTCACTCCTGACCATGAAAGGTCATGACCAAAACACTAAGCTCTCCATGAGCACTGCAAAATCTCTATAAAACCAACAAAGTAACAATCACAGAAAAATAAACTTCTCTCATTATGCCAATAAAAATATGAAGCCAAACTCTTATCAACTCATTTCATTAGTAACATTGACATTAAGTAACTCATCTTTCTTTGAAAAATGTCCACCTTTTGTGTTGCCATCCTTGCTTTTGACACCCATGTGTCACCCACATTGCATATGAGTCTTGCAGAGTAAGACTTTCCTTACAATTTTTGGAATGCAGAATCTTTTCACCACTGTAACATTTTACACACAGCGGGATTATTAGTCTGCATTTAACACAATTCGTGAAGTGAAATACACATTTTTTCCACACTAGTGAACACACACTAGAGGGCAGCAGTGAGCACACATGCCTGGTGCGGTCAGCCCAAGCCATGGTGATGAGTAGAGTTTTGGTGTAGTATAAAGTAGTAATACATTTAACCTATTTCTGCTTTAGTCACTCCAGGTTCAAGTTTGTGAAACTGGAACATTCTGTTGCTCTTGTCGTGTTTGTTTGTGTTTATTAATTTGTATTGAGTTATTATACACCTCTTCTATACTTTCCGCCGGTGAGCTTATTCCATCATTTCCAAAAAAGGTGGAGTTAGAGCTGCTGCCTCCAGTCTGTTTGGAAGGGGGCATTGTGGTCACTTTCGAACACCCCCATACCTCCTACACCAGCCTTATTCTGGTGATCTGTCTGAAAACCTGCTTATTAGAATTTTAATCAAGCATAGGTACAAATTATTTATTTTGGTGCATGTGTTTACATACAAACAACAAGTTTAATGATTGAATAATATTAAAAATATAGCAAATTATATCAAATCAAAGCCATGCCTACATTCTAACATCCTTTATAATGATCCTATTTGTAAATTAGAACTTGTCAGGAAGTTTTACGTGCTTTGTTTTTGGTACAGTTGGCTAGTTGGGATCGTCAAAAGCCTAGTGAGCTAGAAAAGTCAGTTAAAAAGGTAAAGGTTGGGCAACGTGTGATATAAGATTTCTGACTAATATGTTTCTCTAAACAAACCCAACACTAACAGGTGAAACGAAGTGGCGCTGGTCTCACATGTGGCTCTCTGTACCCGATTCGGTGGCATATAGGACCTAAAACGGAAAATGACAAGAAAGAAGAAGCAGTTACTCTTGATCTTATAGAGTTATGGTTACATAGATGGTTTATTCATGTGAATTTGGGTCTTGGTTTTAATGTTTTCTCTCTCTCTCTGTGTGTGTGTGTGTGTGTGTGTGTGTGTGCATGTCCATGTGTGCGCGTTCTTTAATGTTTCTTCTTACAAACATACAAACAAAATCTGTCAGTAACAGTGAGAAAAAACATCCTGAATCGGTTTTCCTTTATTGTTTTGTGTGTGTTTGTGTCTGCATGTGTGTAAGTATAAAAAGCTCCTGAAATTTCACAGCTCATCCAATCTGCTGCTTTTCCCACCAGCGTTTGTGTCCAGATGACAGAAGATAAGCACACACACATACACGCACTTTGTGTGTGCTCGGCAGGCTCATAACTCAGTGCTATAATGAAGGGTAATCAGCTCTCCTGCTGCTTCACTCAGCAGCATCCAGCTCATCTTCACCTCAGAACCCATCCAGGACAAAACCAGAAGCTTTTTCCACATCCAGAACCCATCCAGAGCTACACCAAACCTTCTGATTACTAGTCCAGTACCCTAACCACTGAACTTGCACTTGAGGGATGTGGGAGTTGAGACATGCACTCTCCTTGTGAGTGTAGTACAATAGTATAGGAAGGATGGGATGGGAGAATGATAGTGTTGAGATATGGGATTGATCGTGGTGGGATATGCAAATTAGGGACAGTGTAGCCCAGTGGGCAGAGCGTTGGTCTATGAACCCAAAGGTTGGAGGTTCAAATTCACTGCTGGGTCTTTGAGCAAGACCCTTAACCCTGTCTGCTCCAGGAGCGCCATACAATGGCTGACCCTGCGCTCTGACCCCAACTTCCAGACAAGTTGGGATATGTGAAGAGAAACATTTCATTGTAATCTACATCTGTGTATGTGTAATGACAAATAGAAAGCAAAAAAGTATGGATATGGTGCGATGGGGGAATGATAGTGATGGGATCGGGAAATGGTCATGATTAGGTGGGACAACGATCATGATTGTGGTGGAATGAGAGTATTATCACAGGAGGGAGAAAATTGATTATGGTGGGATTGGAGAATAATCATCATGGGAATAATCATGGTGGAAAGAGGGAATGATTGTGGTGGGATAAGGGGGTTATTATCATGTTGGTATGGGAGCATGATTGGGGTGGATGGGGGAATGATTATGGTATCTGATGGAAAGTTTTAGGTGGACAAACCGGAGAAGAATCGTCGGATCCTGTTGCTCTTCAATTTCTCCTCCAATAAATCTGATCCAGCAATCGCGAACTCTCTCCTTGTCTGTGACCTTCAGCTCTGATCATTCCTCTCTCTTCATTCTGCTGTTCTTTCCAATTTCTCTCTCTGCCCCCCCTCATTATGGCGGGTAATGGATGAATTATAGATGCTAGGGGATGTTAGCGTACTTAGTGGATGTGCTGTGTTCTGCTCCTCTGGTGTCCAGCTCAGCTAGCTATCGTTGTTCTTGTGTAGGTTTACATTAGCAACATAATCTGGCTTATCATGACCAAAATCCTTTATGTGCTGGGCAATCGGTGGGATTTGACCCATCAACCTTATGATCATTACTCTATTTACAGCCTTTGTAATAATTTGTAATAAACACAATCCGTTTCGAAAGGTCGGTTGGTATCCGAAATGTTCACTATCTGAAACACATTTCTCCATAAGAAATAACGCAAATACAATTAATTCGTTCCCAGCCCCGGTTGCCTCGTTAATATATGCAAATTACACGATATACATGTTACGTAAAATGATAACAGTTATAATACAGTACACATGGAGTTAAATAAACATAAAATGCATTTAAACATAAGAAAACTTTTAGAAAACAAGATAAAATGTACCGCTTTGACTGCGGTGTGACGCCGTGAATAGATAGAGGGAGGGGGGATCCCGCTCCATGAGAACGTCTGTCATTGTATAATCGGGAGTAATTTCCCTTATCGGTTACTTTCAGATTAGAAACGTGTCCAGTGTCTGTTGTTCACTTCCACCTACCGTATTTCAGTCGTGATCACTGACACACGCACGACTTGTTCAAACTTACAAATCACGACTTTTTTCAGTTCAGCTGTTGTCGCTGTATTTTCACTTCACTGCTACTATTGTTCTGAATCTTCTTTA
>JAOTRQ010000018.1:3807264-3820286 GCA_028565875.1 Hoplisoma paleatum | reverse complement strand
GCTCTTAGACTGACACTTAAGAATTACTCCTACACTTCACTTAAAGTGAGACTGAGAGGCTTAATAAATCATTTTTACTCTCAGCCTTTAACTAGGAATAAGTTTAGACTTAAGTCCATTCTTAGCAGCATTCTTAGGAGAAATCTTAAGAAGTTTGATAAATACGGGCCCTGAGTTCCTTAGACATCCTGAATTCATTAGCTTGTTCTACAGTCCATCATACACCTGCGTCCTCTGTCCTTTCTTCAGACATGCACATGTGTCTTTTAATGTTAGGATTTAGTTTTCAATTAAATCTAATGTTATATAACTACTAGCGTTATACCCATGCTAGTTGATAGAAATGTGTGAGGTTATTTCAAACAAGTTGAAAAGCAATTGCTTAGAGTGATTAAGGACATCTAATAGTTTACAAGTGAGAGGGTGAGTCAGTGAGGGCATATAAATATTAACTTAAAGCCCTCACTCACTCACTGACTCATTACTAATTCTCTCACTTATAAGAATTATTACTAATTCTTGCACTGGTGGTAACCCAATCTTGTAGCTGCATCCTCATATGGGGACACTCTTGACACTTGTCTTTACCTGTAAAACTCTTTTGATTCAACAATTGAATGTGTTACCTTGGAGGTAGCCATGGTTAACCAAAGGAAATTAAAAGCATTACTATCCACTGAAAGCAATTCGTCTGCTCTTCTGATCAGCATGAAACAACGATAATAGAGTGATATTACATGTCTTGTTCCTTATTAACAGTTTGTCCTGAGCTAACAAGATCACTGAAATGATATTAGTAGGTAGATTTTGTAGGGCTACTATGTGGTGGCTGGAATGCCATAATTCTTGTGAGGTCATTTTCATGATAGGGAATGACTTTGCAATTGACTGCAATGCATCAGATCACATCACAATCTAATTAATTCAAATTAGCACCATCAATTTGTTTACAACTGTGCACTGAAACATACAACATTTTATTATATTGTTGAAACTCTTTACAAAAAAGCTAGACCAATTACTATTTGTGAATTTGTGTTTGTGTATTCTGACGTCTAAATTCGGGACATGGAATTGAATGGAAGAGTGAATAGTGGATTTGTTTAGGCACTGTTCTCAGTTATTCGAGAGCACTTTAAATACTTTTAAGTAAAAAAACCCAGATATCCTCTTAAGCACAGCTTGGTAAAGCAGAGTGTTTCATTTTTAATATGTGATTTAAAAAAAGCCTGAAACAGCCTCAACCCTCAGAGGAGAACAAGTTCAAGAAAAATCAGAAGATGGTAGCGTCTGGCATACTGTAGAGCAGAAAGGTGGTACGCTGTATTATCTTATGGTCTACTGCTAGATTAAAAGGGCCACAATGGCAGGAACATATATGTGGGTGTTAAGTATAAGTTAGAATATTTTTTTCAAAAAATAGATGTTTGTTTTAATGTATATGTGGGTGTTAAGTATGAGTCAGATTTGTTATAGATAGATTTGTATCTCATTTGAGCGTGTCCAGTCTAAAATGTATGCAGTGAGGGAGTGAGTGAGTGCATCAACAAACGTTCATGTGGGCAGCTACATAACTGGACCACTTCCATGGATTTTGACTTCTTGATATCTAAATATAAAAAAATGTTGGTTTATCTAAACCCATGAATACAGTATACAAGGGACCACTACAGTTGCACATGCACCCCCTGAGATGTTTTGTGGGCCTTGTAAACAGATCCATTTGAACAATTAATACAATACATTGTTTTCCTAAGCCTAAATAAGCTCTATTAATGTTATTTTATATTGTTGATTGTTATATTGTATTAAATGTTGCATTTAAATTTCACTGGCATTTGTTCACACTACTAGGCTCATTTCGCATAGTTAGCATCAGGTTTTTTGTTTTCCTAAAGTGTTTTTCCATTGTACAGTGGTAGCGGTAGATACTAAGAAATTCTAATCTAGAAATAAAATTGCGTAAGAATTAAATTTAATTGTCTTCTATACATATACAGGTGTATGTTACATTGAGCTCGCAGAACTGGGTCAATCATTGTGCATCACCACCAGAGTGGAGAGGGTTAAAAGCCTTGCGCAGGGTCTCAATATTATAACTTTTAACAGTTAATAGTCCAAAGCAAGCCTATAAAATAATAATTGACTGGCTGTATGTTTCAAATATGTTTACCTAAGTGGCTTGTGTACGTGCATAATTCCAGGAGAAAAAAATATAGTCGACACGTGTTTGCTCTTTTACGGTTATTCAGAATGTACTTTTAAACATTATATAAAAATAAAAGGTTCTTTCAGAACTACTATGTCAAACTTTATTATTTAGAATTAAATCACAACTAAAGTGTGAGGCCTTGAGTGTTGTTTTCTACAGGAATGATCAATTTTTATATGCCTTTTCAAAAAGTACTTCTCCGCACTTAAGTTTGAAATAACGTGCCGGTGTTGAGCAGCACAATGTCAAAGCACCTTCTGTAGACGTTATCACTTTGGAATTCAAATTTTTTTTTGGAATTCCCTTTTTAAAAAGTAAAAATTGTCAGGCTTAGCTAGTGTAATTCAGTCTATAATTACATTTAGATGGATGAATACTCAAAGACAAAGAACTTAAATGAAATAAAAAATTGGCAAAAAAAAACAAAACAATTCTGAATGTCTCTGCATGATGCCAGCAGGTTTACAGACTTACAGGCAAAGTAACAGTTTTAGCCAGAGCACCAAAGCATTTCGATCTTTCCAGTTGAAATTCTTGGATGCTCATCCAGTCTTGTAGCTGCCATAATTTGGACAATGGAATTTTGTGTATAAGAGTGTATACGGTTCACCTACCAGCTGGACACAGACTCAGAGCTTGGTCTAGGTACTGCTAATTGGAGTGTAAATGCTTGGAAGAAGATGTGTGAAAAAGACAGAATTGACTTTTCTGCCATAATATAGAAATAGGAAGCACTGGGCAGAGACAGTTATATCGGGCTGCTCATATAATACTAATAATATGCTCATAATCCTCAAGCACTACTGACCAGCTTCATGTATCTTACATAACACAGGAATCCTATAGATGATTTTCCAGTTAAGTTTAGGTGCTGCACAATGCAATGCATCCTGGGAACCTGAGAATGATCCTGGTCTCTGGTCACACCAATTAGTTTGACATGTTCCTTTTTTTGTCAGCAAGTTTTCCCCAAGATACTCGTGTTCTCTTCCATCTTGTAGAAACCTTCAGAAGGTGAATTGCCTGTTTTAAATTGTCCCTAGGTGTGAGTAAATGGGTGATTATGAAGCGCCATGTGATTGAATGTTATCTGCTCCCTGGTGTTCTGTCACTATTGTATCCTGTGTATCTGAATTAGCCCAGAGCCATTGAAGCACCAGCCAAAATAAATCCATACGTGGGAATAAATGAATGTGCTGACCTGGTGCTAACGGTAAGGGTGTAACTGGTAAGAAGGTAGTTCAACCTGTAGCCCTGCCATAGTTGATCATTTTACTTGTTTAATTTATGATGCTTTATAGAAGTCTGCTAAAATTTGACATTATAAGAATGCATGTTTTGATGTGATTCCATTATCAGTTTTATTATTTCATTAAAACAAGCAAGTTAGATGTTGGGATGTGCAATGCTATGGCCAATCACAAGCAGAGTTTGAGAACTGGGGTTGTGATTGAAAGGTTGCTGGTTCCGGTTCCAAAGATAATGACCGAAGTGCCTTTGAGCAAGGCACCTAAACCCTAACTGCCCCTTAGGCACCGTGGCTATGGCTGCCCACCGCTCCGGACGTGTGCGCTCACTGCTGAGCATTTTTCATCACGTGTAAAGCATCACATGATGAAAAATTTACATGACTTTCTGGTTCTGTCTGGAGAAACATTGTGGAGGCAGAAAGATGACTTAAAAAAACCTGATGTAAAGCAAACATTTTGCTATATAGACAGAAAGGAAGCAGGAGCCAAGTTGAAAGGTGACTATCACTCAAAATCCTCTCTAACTTTCATAAGACTTTCTGGGTCATTGAACATGTTACAAAGACACGCGGATAAGCTGGTGTCTGCGTTTTCTTTTTATGGGTCACAGACACATAATGAAGGTCTGAGGAGTCGGCAGTGATCAGTTGGATCTTGTGGATGTGAGTGAGAGAGAGAACACAAAGCAATCTAACAGAATGTATGTAAGTGATGGAAATAGCATTAACTGCATGCAAATGCAGCAATAAGGATAGAACAGTTTATCCAGATTCGCAATGAAAACATTAAATAATTCCCACCACGTACACCAGAACTAATCATATGTAGGAGTGCATGCATATGCATGCAGCATCCATATCTGCCATGGAGCGCCTAACACTAAAAAATACACAGGTGATATATTCTGCAACAGACAAAATGAAACAAAGCAGGGAAAAAGCAGAATACCAAACCTAAACAAAGCAGTATGTGTTACTCAGGAGAGTGCAGAAGTTACTGAAATATCATCACCACCCTCAACAAAAAACCAGTTTGGCCATTTGAAGGCCATTTGTATTCTACACAAATACCACTCAACAGAAAAAGACTATAAACTAGTCATTGCCTGTAAGGATACTGGCATGCTCGTATCGTGTTCTTGTATGTTTGTTTAAAATACTTTATAGTCTCCTATCATGCCAACATGCCCATATATTGACTGGTAGTTGCTTCTAGTGTGTCAGTAAACAAGTGATGCTCTGTGATTGACTGAACCAAAGTGACCACAGTCCAAATGAGTAACTAAGTATCAAAAAATAAATTAAGAATTACTTATAACAAAATAACATAGTATAAACAAAGAAGGAATGGGGGTTAGATGTAAAATTAGAAGTTAAGTTTTACATACTAAAACAAGGTCATACAAGAGTTCATCCAAACAATATAGAACAAAATATTTCACTCTTCTTTGCTTTATATACAGTATATAAAAAAACAACAACACACCAGCTTCGTCTTCTCATCCAGGTATCCAGGTAACACCCTAAAGGTTTCAATTCCACATTCAAAAGCTTAATACCAACAAAATAAATTGTATTTACACCCAACTTAATGGAATATGCTCTTACTAAAGTCTACCTGGACTTGGAAACATCTGAAGACTTTAGCCATGTAGTGTATTTTTTATTAAGTAAGAGTTTTCAAAATAAATATCATTTGTATCCAAATCCAGGTTATCTAGATAGATTACTGAGCATAGCTTGTCATTAGACAAGCTATGCTCAGTACTTGACTAATCAGAAGGTCGCTGATTCACGCCACACCTCAAACACACCTTTATTACTCAAACTCTATAGTGTAATTTGGATAAGGATGTCTACTAAATGCCATAGAATTCAATGTAGATGGGATTGTGTACTAGTTGTTCTTCAGAATACAGAAATACAAAATATTTTGGTAATCTGATGTTTAATAATTGATCAAAATTTTGGCAGTTTTTGAGAGACCTGATTTCAGACACGTTTGTGTGTTAACTGTTTGTGTGTACTGTGTAAAAAGGAAGAAACTATCAAATCATGTTGTTTAGCCAAAGATTATTTACCTAATGAAATAGAACACTCAATCTCTTCCAGTAAAGCGCTTGAATATGAATCCAATTAACAAGAAAGCTAAACAAAAATGTCTTTTCTTCTCTTAACTATATTAAAATCCAATAAATTCCTACATAACAACCTATTCACTGATCTGTGATATGGATCTGCGTACATATTGCTGCATTAAGAAGCAGCAGAAGTCTGTTGTCTTGATTTAAAAGGGACAGAAAATGTTGGGTGAATACACAAATGCATGAAGGCCAACATCAATGTTCGCTTTCTCATGCGAAGCATGCAAGTTATTGCCAAATATTCATTTTGTAATCATCATTCTTCATTTAATCAGCCAGTTTTATGGAAAAAGTGCAAAACAGAAAGGCAAAATACGATCTGAATGACTAAGCGTGTAAATATTTCCATACCAATAAATACTGTAGTCTTTAAAACGTTTACAAATGGTACAAACGGTTTCATCACAGAATAAGCAGAATGATACCACACTGAGCCCTCAATTCTGGAGGACTGAAAATTATTAAAGCCGCGTCTGGTCTAATGACTCTCAGTTGCTGTGACATCATGCATATGAAAAACCAGTCATTCATTTTCCACTCAGTGACATTATACTAATGACTGATACAACCAGGTTACTGTGTCTACAATAAGTAAGATACCTGAGCAAAAGGGCATTGGTGTACTCCAGTCACCATTAAGCTGGCAGGTTCGTGAAGACTCTCCCTTCAGCTGGCGGCCACCAGTACAAGAGTATCGCACAGTGGAGCCAAACGTAAACTTGTCTCCAATTAAAATTCCATTCGGAGGGGATCCAGGGTGGCCACAGTTTACCACTGTTAAAATATACACAATAAACATTAATATAATAAGCTTATATAAAATTTTAGTAAATAAGGTTTTAGACCTAAAATAAAAGTCTACTGGTATTTAAACTGGTAATTTCCCATGAAAGTGCTGCTAGCATTATAGATGGATTTTTCTTCTTCTGTATATATATAAAAAACTGTCCTATGAACTTATTAAATGTAATTAAATGTAATTGTAAGATGTTCGACAAATTTATTGCTGCACCGTCTGTACTTGCATTATGCTTCTTCTACCGCATCGGCTATGTAATCTGCTTTCAGAACATGACCTGAATGCAGACTGAGCTTTAGATTTACAAGGTGTGGATGACAATCTTGTTTGGATTAGTGAGCCCCCTTGTTGTGGAGCAAATATTAAATCCAGAGAGAAATCAGAACCCTGAGCTTATATTACAGGCATCCACACAAACATATAAATGAAAATAAACAAATGTGAGTGGTGCCCCGCTTCAGATTTAACAGGTTTGTGGTTGAGCCTTGCAGTAGAAGAAGAAGACATGTAAGAATAGGTTTTGACAGCAGGTAATCTTGTCGAGGCAGAACATGAGCAAAACTTGCGTTTTCTTTGCAGCTGTCACTAGAAGTGCCTCAGTGAGTCGAAGAGTGTGAGAGAATGTTTGCCGTTTCATGGGATGTGCACCCAATAAGCCAGGATCAGCCATGAACCTGGCATCACTAATTAGTCTGCCTACAAAAGCGTGTGTTCCACCTGTCCCTCAATTAATGCACTGATCTAAAACAGCGGGAGAGGGTCACTCAACTGTTTCCGCCTACATTACAGGAATGAGACGCTAATTAACAGCACAATGCTGCTGCCAAGTTTTAGAGTTGAAGACAACAGGCTTAATGCATCAGCAACTTACCGATGCATTCGGGCAAAGGCTTGTCCCACTGGCCGGTGGGCTGGCAGGTAAGGACAGGAGAACCGAACAGGTAGTAGCCTGGATTGCAGTCATAAAAGACCACAGTACCAAAGGTGAAGTTGCCGTGTTCGATCTTGCTCTGCCTAATAGAGTTGGCTGGGATCCCAGGATCAGAGCAATTGAGCACTGAACACAGATAAGGAGGGAAAGAGGAAGAAAAAGATAGAGCAAGAGGTGCATTTGTTATTTGGCCAGTGTCTTCAATATAGAAACATTGGTGAAACATATTTATAAAGAAGCGAGTTATATCATTATGTCATTAATAAAACAAGCATGATCAGAACACAAATACTGGATATTATATATTATTTATATACTTGGTATTCATTTTGGTAATTAAGATTTTAACATAATGTAGTATATACTATACACTTGGTAATTAAAAAAGAAATCAGATCTTTTG
Organism: Hoplisoma paleatum; assembly: GCA_028565875.1. Taxonomy (NCBI): domain Eukaryota; kingdom Metazoa; phylum Chordata; class Actinopteri; order Siluriformes; family Callichthyidae; genus Hoplisoma; species Hoplisoma paleatum. Next base: position 3,812,548 of record JAOTRQ010000018.1, on the reverse strand, counting down.
TAATCAGATCATTCTTTCATTGTGGTCATATAAAGCTCTTAATGTTTAAGAATGATCTCCAGTTTCATTGCTTTTTTGGACAGGTAACCATGTAAATGTAAGATCTGTCAAAATCTTATCTTTATTGAAGTATTCTGAGCTAAATGGTTGATAATGTGAGTAATGCATTAATAAAACAATTGTACAATCAATAGCATATCGACTAACATTAGACAATTTATACAATTTTAAACATATAATTCATGTTCTTCAAAGTGTAACATACAGTATCATGCAAGTGCTGGTCTATGCAAACAATCACTACGGCTCATGCTATGATGATCTTTAAAAGAAAGCAGAACTTATTGGCATTTCTAAGATAAACACATTTCGTCGAACACTGCCACTCGAACCACAATGTAAACTGCTGCACAGTCAATGCTCACATTAAAAGTTCTCAAACCCATGGTGGGCTGCCATTTTACACAATCCACAGCAACAAAAGCTAGGGTTTTTTACCCAGTGCACACAGCAGTTTGTGCAGACAAGGGATCAAAGTTCCGTGTGAATATAAGACTTAACTTTTCTCCCCACCTTTACATGTTGGTGGTGGCTGGTTCCACTGGCGGTTGGCTTGGCATTGAGCCCATCCTGGGCCCTCCATCACATAGCCAGTGTTGCAGGAGAAGCTCACCACATCGTTCAGGTTAAAGCCGTTGCCTAGGGTACGTCCATAAATGGGGCTGCCTGGGTGCCCACAGCTAATGGCTGAAGAAGAAAATAGCTTATTTAATATGGAATAATTACTAAACAGCAACAGGTGTAGTGTAAATAAGCCGCAACCAACATGTCTTATATACTACAATTATTACTGAAAAGACCAACTAAAAGTGAAAAGCATTGCATATTGCAACTTAATGTGTGTACACAAGCACATTTTCAAAATAGATTTAAATATGGACTGTAAAAATTATTTTAAGACATCAGTCACTTTACCTGTCCTGTTATGTTAGTTTCACAAAAAACATGGGGTATGTTTCATTATCCAAGCTTCAGTTTACATTTTATTATTAACTCCAATATTTAGCGTTTCACCATTTAGTTGGTTCTTTAGCTCCCAAAAGTCATGGTTCATTAAGTACTTTTATTTTAAGTACTATTTTATTCTCATGATTTTGTAACTTTAAAATGGGTCAGTCTTTAAAATGGCACTGTCACCTCACAGCATAAAGTTCCTTGGTTTAATTCCCAGCAGTTTGCATGTCCTCCAATTTTCTGCCTGGTGTTCCGTTTTTTTTTCCTGGTAAGAAGTTCCTGGGCTTACTTCACTGGTGGAGCAGTCCAGAAACTTTTTTGTGTAGTTTGAATGTAATTTCAATCACATTGTGGATTTCCCCTAAATTCTCCACCAGTTTCCACCAAAATGGAAAGACACATAGTAAGGCTAAATAGAAATATTAAAGCCCACCTAGGCAGGTATGAGTGTGTGATTGATTTCTTATTAAATATTGTTTTTATAAATATATACGTTCTTAAACTGTTCCCTTTAAAAATAGCTAATACCAACAGCCATAGTTTTAAAACACACAAACACTTATTTTTGACAGTTACTTTAATTTCCATATATTTAAATGCAATATACATTATGCATTCATTATGCAAATATGCCTTCATCATTGTCAATTTTCTTGCAAATGGGACAAATCTTTTTATTTGTGTTTAGCTGGCCCTGAACCAATGGTCAACTGCTGGCCAAATGTAAATGTGCTCTTCGTGCACACAGTAGCATGCCTCCAGGGAATATGTTACTGTAAAGTTTAAATTGTTTTGGCTTAAATTCTAACTCTCATTAACCTAATTGTCATTGTGATGATGTAAACATTTCAAAATACATTCAATTTTAATTTCAAAATCACTGACAGTGACATTGCTATGAACAAAGCTGCCTAAAGGATTGTATATTTCTGTATTTATCTAGGTTATGTATTCTGTTGACAGCACATTTTAATATATATTTCTAATATATATTTCTTTTAGGATCTAGTTCTATTTTATTCAACAGAATGAAAAGCCAAACATTGTCATAGGCATGCATGGTAAGTGTGTTTAAAATTATTTGTAGGTTTAAATGTATGAAAGAGCAAAGCTGAAATAAAGTGAATGTTTTACTGCACATTGAATCATAAGATTAAAAACAAGAGATTATAAGAAGAAATTATAGGACATTCAACAGCTACACTTACGAGCACTAACATTTTACAGACCGAGGACTATATATTACACTGCCCACAAACACGAGACTGCTCAGCTTGAAATGGTTAGTCATATGAAGTGAAATTTAAACTCATCGTTATCCACTTAAAATGAAAGCATTCACCAGGCAGCTGTATGAGCTAGCTGAAATTGAGATTTTGTTGCTCAAAAGGGTGAGCAAATGTGCTGCCAAATAGTGAATGGAATTTGTGACAAGCAGGAGTCACAAAAACTGAAATGAAAAGTTTAACATTGTGGCTAGCCATTGAAATGGCCAGAGAAAATTCCAGAACACAGAGGGAGTAAATTGTGGAGCATGTAAATGACCTAAAATCAGCCAAAAAGAACTCTATGTAACTGGCAAAACTAAACAAGACAGACAAAATAGAAAAGAAAAGGAGCATGCACAACCATGCAAAATTATGCAGACAGTGAGCAATGCCCTGCAAAAAAAGTTCATGAAGTTTAACCAAACTGGACACTTTTTTGTGCCGTGTTATTTAAAAATAGCTGCTGATGGAGATGACACTATGCTCTTAGGATCCGTGAAGCTAAAACAAAGCAAAGTTGCATTGTTAGCACAGGATGAGCCACCTTGGCACACTACAAAAAATTCTCATTCTAAATTTACTTTGGTGCAGATAAATCAGGAATTCCAAAGGCCACAGATTAAACATTGCAGAACAAGTTTAAACTTTTACCAAGTACTAGTGACAAAATTTAAGCTCTAGCCAATGGCCAACTACAAAACTACTGCTTTTGTGTAGTGCTCAAGACCAATAAAGAAAACCTCTTTAACGGATCAATGGCAACTAAACTAGGCTTATTTTAAGTGCAGACAAGATCAAGTTAGTGGCCTGGTCTTATCAAAAGTTAAATGAGTGAAAATCACCCTGAACAATGGCACAAAGCCATACAGTACAGATATACCACAGATGCATATACCCCTATTTCCTCAAGCTGAAGCTAAAGGAGCTAAAGAGAATGGAGTTAATAGGCTAAATAAAAAAGTGACTGATCCGACCAAATGGTACCAGTAATGAAATGCTTCTGACCACCTTCATCACACTTCTAGGTAGATCTTATAAATATTTTGGGTCATGGAGACCATAAGAGCAGCAGTGCTGAGGCACAACAAGGACAAATGTTGGCTCAGCCAGCCAGAATGAAAATTCCTAGTACATGATTTGACCAAAGATGGTATAGCCCCTAACCAAAAGAGGGTTAAAGCCATACCCGAGGTGGAACCACCACAAAAAGTGGGTGTTGGAATTGTAATCTACATTTAGAGTTATTTACCAAATCTCTATACTGTCTTGCAACCGTTCAATAAACTGCTTAAAGTCTGAGCATGATTGATGCTGGAGACCACATCTCACAGAAGTGAAACAGCTAATTTCATCAATATCAGTCTTTAAGTTCTTTGATCTGGAAAAGCCAACCATCATCAGCACAGACTCTAGTAGCTATGAGCTCGGAGGAGTTCTTTTGCAGAGCCATGATGGAGCACTGAAGTATGTTGCTTGTGTTCATTCATCAATGCCAATAGATAGACTTAGATTAAAAAAAGTGTAGAGCCTTGCTAGAGTGTAGACCTTTGTGCGTTTCTACCAGTATGATTGTAGCTTAGAGAGACATAAGCTGCTTACAGACAACAAGCCACTGATAACTCTATACTAAAACTATATTTTGTGAGCACACACTCATCATGTTAATGAATTTTAATCTAATAACAGAATATGTTTCTGGAAAATATGTTGTCATCATAAATACCCTGGCTATAGTGCACAACCTTCCAGGTGACCTAGAAGCAGAGGTAAAATCTTATGTGGACTCAAGAATAAAGAAGCCAAATATTGAACACACATAAGACGAGACAAGAACAGATGGTGAACTTCAGTGTGTCCTTGTGTACATCCACAATGGGTGGCTGGAGCGCTTGAGTATAGCTGTGAAAGTGAACTCATACTCTCAAAAGTGTGGTTCAGTAATCATCATCCATGAAAATATGAGAGAAAACATACTGCAGAAGAAAGATGAGGACCATTAAGCGCTTACTAATGGTTTAAAGAGATATAGGCCTGCTGTGTGGTGGCATGGCATCATCAGTGAAGTAAAAATGCTTGTGTTGCCATGCAAACATTGCAATTTCCATAGACCATGCCTGAACATTGAACTGTTGATCACCACACAATTGCTAGATCTACCCTGAAAAGAGATCACTACTTAATTGTTATATACTACTTCTCCAGATGGCTCAAGATCTTCGATCAAACAAATATTAGATACATTTTACACTTTTATAGAGAACCATAAAAGCGTCTTCATGTGTGTCAGGACTTTAGAGAACATCATGACTGATAACAACCCTCAATTTCCAGCTAAACAGATCAGATGTTTTGCAGCTGTGTATGATTTAACATGCTACTTCAAGCACTTATTTCCTGCAATCTAACAGCATGGCCGAACAAGCTGTGAAGACCGCAAAGTTAATCTTGAAGCAACTTTGTGCTTCAGATGATGCACAAACAAAGCTAAGATAACCTACCAAACATCTTTTACCAATAACCTTAAGTGATAAAGATTGATGCTTAAGATTGATGGAGAAAGGCATCGACACACCAACTGTGCAGAGCCGGTCACGTTCCTTTACACTGGCAACACACCCCGGTGGAAACTGCGCCACATGCAGTTTGTAAACCAGGAGCTGGCATCACATCTAAAAATGAATGTTTTCCACCAAAGATGCCAAAGAGGGGGGTCAATGCTCCTCAAGTTCCTAATGGTTCCTCAGGTATATATATCTTATGTATACCAGTAGGTGAAGGGAGGGAATTATATGGAGTGAAAATGCTACACTTGACTGAATTACGTATCGCACATGTAACACAGAATATACTTTTAATTTCTAGTAAAAGAACCCAGCAGCAAGAGTTCTATAAATACCCAATGATTTGAATGATTAATCATGGCGATGTAAGAAATCTCGTCCGCGGTCCGCCGGAGAGATTTCGTTCCGGGAATCCCGTTCCTACGTCATTCGCTCCCGTAG
>JAOTRQ010000018.1:3782569-3807164 GCA_028565875.1 Hoplisoma paleatum | reverse complement strand
ACTACCCGGGGTCCAGCTGTCCGTCATCCGTCTCATCTACTCCCCCTGCATTCTATTGTCTCTGCCTTGCAATACTCGAATAAAACCTCCATTGTATCCACATCAACGTCTCCAGAACATTCTTTACACACCCTTTGTGACATGATTATTTATTATAATTATAGAATATTATATTATTATAACATCAAGAAATCCTTCTTCTACTTTTAAATCTACCGCAAAATTATATTTTATTCCAACCAGCCCATGGACTCAATAGTTCTCTGGAAAATTGTATTTTCTATCTCTGCCACATTGCACAGTTGCATCTTTTACTGTCCACTACAGGTGCCAACACTCTGGTCCATGCCTTTTTTCCCACACATTGATTACTGCAATTCCCAAATTATCATCATTAGGTTTAAGTACATTTAAAACTCATCCATCCCCCATCCAGCTTCCCATCTGATCACATTCAAAGCTCTCCATGGCCTGTCTACAAGAACTGTTACATCCGTACATTCCCTCTTGCTCCTTGATGTCCTACATTGGCAGGTTCTCTCTTTATGTCCCATTAAACTGTCTTCAGTGGGTAGCCGATCTTTCACTGAGGTTGCTCGTTATTTATGGTTTCCGCAGTCTCAGCACCTGTAGGATTGTTTCTCGTTCAAATCTCTGTTGAAGACTTGTAAATTTAAACACTATTTTGGTTCTTTCATACCTGTGAAACAACCTTGAGATTGTACAAAGTGGTTTATAAACATCACAAATTATTATTATATTTTTTGTTGCTGTACTTCATTAAAGCAGATGAACATCTAACAATAGGTTCCATAAAAAATAAAGCACCAAATTTTATTAAAACAGAAATATGTGCTATTCTCAAAACTATTGTCCACAACTGTACACATTTAATAATAAAGAAAGAAACATAAAATACAAAATGTTATTTTAATCAATCTTATATTACTAACTTACTATTGCATTATTTATTACCTAGAAAACTGCCTATCATATAAAATAAAAAATTTAATCCATCATTAGAAATTAGAGAGAAAATCATTAATTGATACAAAGGTAGAATGAGAACTCTCACATTCACAGTTATTCAATATCAAGACATACAGTCTGATTTATTAGGAACTCTAAGAACTACATAGAGCTTAGCACTCTCAGTATAACGTGCTATAATACAACCAGTTCAGTGATTAATCAGATTGTTGGTGATAAAGAATACGTGGGCATCAGGTACAAGTTGCACATGGAGTAAATATGTCCATGTTTACTTCCCACACCTAGAGCTATCACATAATTGGCGACAACCTGCTACTATGTACTTCTCACATGGGTTATCTGGCCTTAATTGGTATCTGGTGTGATTTAACAAACAGAAAGTGAGTTTGCACAGTTTTATTTTCGACAAAAATAGAATGCAAGCATAACAAACACACTTCTTACTATGGTGTTTAGTTATTTCATATAGACTCACACAAAAAGCTGCATCGACACACACTGACTTCATAAAATGCAGTAAAAAGCATCTGTTCTATTTTTATTATAAATAATTCATATAATTACAAACACAGATTTAGAACTGGATGCCTGCAAAACATTAATCCCATCAGCAGTTAGACTTTATAATCCGTCTTAATGTAAATTTATTTGAAATGCCATTTTACCTCCAATGCCATTTTTATGTAGCGTCTATCAAGTGATTACAGTTTTTTTGTTATATCTGTTTTTATGTTTATGTTTTATTTTTAATTTGTTTTTTCCTGTAAATGAGCCGCTCTAATGCACACATTTTTCCATTGTGAGATTGATACATTTTATCCTACCATAAAACATTTTTAAAAAGTTGAATTTGAACATTTTAATGGTTTAGGAACTGTAGACAATAAATGTTGCAGCTTTACAAATGGGATTTGATCAATTTTTACTCATCATAAGACTTCAACCACTCTTCTGTCCAATTTTCTTCTTCACCTCATGCTGCACCATACATTTTTAATAGAGGTCTAGTGTAGACTAGTCACACTGGCCTGGCATTACATTCATGAAATCACACACTTCTCAGAAACAAACGTCACCTCAACAGCAGCATTTGTCATTCCAAAATCCCAATTTCACCATCATGTCACATATACTGATGCATCCACATACCATGACATATGCTGGCTTCTGTGCCTTTCATTAGTTAGCTGGTCTTTTTTATATTTGGCAAGTCCCCCCCCCCCTGAAAACCTAATGCAGGCTAGTCCAGGGACTTATCTGAGCACAGCACATATTTACTCACCCATTTGGACCATCTGATAAGAGAGCCCAAAAAGATGCATAGAATTGATACCTCTAAAGTTTGTGTAAAAAATGTTTGAGTGAGTTAGACTATGGTTTTCAAAAGTGCTACTAAGTAAATTTAAATATAATTAGGATGCTTCTTTGACATTCCAAAGGTTACACATATATCTAAGGTTTCTTGCCTTTTGAATGTTATTGCTAATCACCTGGTAATTATGGAATGTAACATTCATCAACTGATTCTACTTTATTTCCTCACCTTTGTTGTACTGGAGTACAGACATCAAATTATGATACAATGTTTACATAAAAAAAATCCCATCATGTTGGTAGGAGCATGAGTTCAATCAATACTAAAGGAGCATGATCAACCAATCAATACTAAAGACAAACTCATCCCACTGATACTGTAAATAAGTCAGTCCGTGGTGGATCCCTGATGCATAATTCTGCTGTGCTTGAGCTTTAGATCATAGAATAAATGGTGGACATTCTAATAAATAATAATTTCATTCTAATAAACAGCTCAATTCAGATTTCAAAACAATGCATCCCCACACTACTAACAACATGTTTAAAAGTTACTATGATGTTTGGGAAATCAGTGGTGAACTTACGCAAGACGTACCAGGACTCTTTAAAACTGTTCTAATGTAAACTTGAACACATTACATCTGATAAACTAAAGATATACAAATATCACAACAATGATTATGGGACTGCTACATAAATATGGCAGCATATGTACAATAGTCATTCACAGCTGCACTTTTCTTCACCTTTGCACCTTGTTATTTTGTCTGACTTTTTTTCTATTTGATCAAAGAGCTTGAGGTACTGGCTGGATGTTATAGATGCTTTAGATGAGCCAGTATGAACTCTGAGTGCCTCAGGATTTCCCCACTGTGTTAGAAAACATCTTCTGGAATCTGGTTTTGATTTCAAAATCTTGTTTCCAAAAAGAGCTAGATATGATACATTGTCTTTGAGAGAAAAACCTAACAATATTTATAAATATATTTAGTTGGGTTGGTGGGCAGACTTAGCCTTGGCGCCCGGGGAGCAGTTAGAGGTAAGGAATCTTGCTCTTAAGTCATGACCTCCTGACTATCAAAATCAAACAGACAACCTGATAACAAGCTCAGATCACAGCAGCCAAATGTACAAAAAAACTAGAAGGACCTAAACAAAATATGCACACTTGCTTAAAGCTGCTGTCATTTAGTTGATTTCTGTAATAATGTACCAGAATATTTAAAAACCAAAATTATAGTCAGTTTATAAACTATTTGATTGTTAAAATAAAGAATAAATCTGAACATGTATTAGTTTGGTTTTGTCGAAAACACTGCACAGCTGAAGTAAGTGGATTGTTAAATTTTCACACCACCAATGTTGGTTATTGCTCCAAAGCTTTACTTTGTTAGGATGCTGCCAATTTTTTCGGCATACAGAATTGGTTGAAGGTTAAGCTGGATTCCGGGATCAAAAGATTGATTAATTACACTAGATTTTCACCTTGTTTAAATAGCAGCCAAAGGCAAGCAATTTATTTATTCCTGGTGTAGACTACAGTAATTTCTTATATCAAGTAAATACACAGGAAGTCATTTTCTGGTTGTAAATAATTAATACACAAAGTCACACCACAAAGTCATAGCGTTTTTTTCTATAAATAAAGATTAAATCAACCCCTGTCAAATTACTAAATCTAAACTTGAAATAAAACTACTGTTCATCTATACTATTACCTGTGTTCGACTTTAGTAACTAAACTTAAGAAATTAATTGTAGTAATTGTAAACAGACAAACATCTTTTCACCACTGCAGGATGTCTAATACCTTGTGGTTGTTTAAAAACTGAGAAGCAACTCATTGTACCAGTTGGGGTTAAATAACTTGTTGCCAGCTGAGAGATAATCACCCATGCAGTAATTATCCAATAGAAGGCTCGTACCTATTTGCTTAGTTAATGCCTTTTTTTGCCAGACAGTGTATATGCAACTTATTTTTCAACTTCACTTCATACTCTATGATTGTAACAATCTTAGACAAACAGCCAATGCATCAATAAATTCTTTATTTACAGTAACTTGTAGCATGAACTATAAAAAAAAACTATTTATAAGGTATTATTTCTATTTATAAGGTATTATTAGACTATGTGATTTTGGGTCAATATCATCTCTTGACACAATTAGTTTGCAAAAAACAAAACAAAAAATATTTACAAAAAAATAATTAATTATAATACAGCGGTCATACCTTGCTTATGTACTTGATATCATGAAATGACATTGTACTTGTTTATATTTGTTTTAATACGTAATATGTGACAATAATCCAAGTAAAACTATAATACCAGCTTTGCTTTCTATATTTCTGTAGATGAGTAATGTAATAAATTATCATTCTTGCCATTTCTGTGCTTCCCGACTGGCACATTCAACCCAATTAAAACCAGAACACAGTGTTTCCTTTTAAAGTCTAGTTCTGCACCTATTGATCTTTTGTTCAGATACGTTGTCTTACCACAGAAAAGTACTAACATGGTCTAGATATCACAGTCGGAGTAAATCCCGAACCTTAAATGCCATTCCACCTGATTAAACCTGACAGATAACAGAAAATCAGGGGCCCGATAGAATTAGAAAACAACAGTGCTGTTTTGTCATGTAAGGTCTTTGGGTGCTGACATACTTAAATAACACATCCTGCCTGCAAGAAATCAATATGACCTATGAACTATGATATTTTAATGAGCAAAAAACTATCAACATAAATAATTGATTAGCTTTTTAAGCACATATTTACTGACAATGGTAGTATCTATAGATTTTGTATGATAATTCTAAAATGAATATAATACAGCCCAATATCATACTAAGTCTGCTTCATAATCAAATAAGGACTGAGATCAGTACTCTGTGTGACAATTTTTAAATCTCAAACTTATGCCTTTATTTATCTTTCGGCAGAGGGAGAACTGGCATTCTACTGGCAAACTATTCCAGGAACATCTTAAACTATTAGTACAGGCATGCTATTTCCATTCTAGGGCCTAGGCCACTAAAAATGCAGAGCACTATACCCCTCCACCAACTTTACTAACTGGCAACCCTGCAGTCAGGTAGGTAACGGTCTCCTAACATTTGCCAAAAACAGATTTGTCCAGACTGCTAAAGTGAGAGTAAAATGCTGGCATAGTTAATAACACTTTATCCAATTTATGAAGCTGATTTATACATCTGCTCCAAAAACATGTTGAAACAATACAGACAGCAAAGAGTAGCAATGTAAACCACAAGAGGGGGGGGGGGATAGCCAATCCAAACAATGTAGTGCATTCATTTGTAGTTACAGTAGTCACAATCTGCATGTGACAGTGCCATGATGTTTAGAAGTGTTTGTTTTAAAGGCATTTGTTGTTAAATATTAATCAGCTAAAATCAACAATGACCTTTCTTGCTTTGAGTTAAAAGCAAAGGGCAAGCATGCAAACCCTCAGAAACTCACAGAAGTATAAAAGGTAAACGAGGTTGTTGAGGCGATGCCGTTGTCTTGCACCAGGTTGACACAGAAGTATAAATCAACCTTTAGTCTTGTAGTTTCTGTATTTCTTTTGTTGGTTGTACTAAAATATATATCTTGTATATAAAATGAACTACATCACCACAGAGTGTTGAGGGTTAATGGCTGCTTTGTGGTGTCTAGGCATAAATGGCTTAAAATTACTAAAGAAACAATAACCTTTTCCAAGTGTTTACCTAAACACGCTCTTCTGTACTGAACAAAAGGTCAAACTTGATAGACGAAGGGATGGCGCTCAAAATGACTCAAAATAGAAGTAAATAACACAGAATAACTTGCAGACCCTAACTCAGTTGCTGTTTTTGGTTATGATTGTACCAGTTAATGGTTTATTTGGCTACATAATGATGTGAATGATACATTAACAATTGAATAAATCAATAGCATAATAGGTTGGTTTACATTTGTAGTCTAACGTTTGTAATGAATGATCTTTGATCGGAAAGGGTGTGTTAAGAGAGGCTAAGAAACACATCTGGTAATAGCTAATTTCTAATATTTTGACATATTTTTGACACTTGTTGTGCAATTATTACTTCAGAATGAAGTGAAAGTGCTTCCTTGATAAAAGTGCTTTAAGAGTGTGGTAATGTTAAAAAGCGTGAAGAGCGTGAAGAGATTCATAGTTTCGAACGATGAGAGCCAACAAATGTAGCAGACCAGGGTTTAAGAAAATAAGTTATTTTTAAGACCACTAGGATCTTTATCTTTCTATTACAAAGCGGGCCGCTGCCTGATACCACTCCAACTCCCATCCAGGACCACAAATGGTAATGTCACGATTCTAGACGAGCCCCGTAATGATGCGTTACACTTTCTATTAATATTTAAAAATATCTTTAAATAAAAAGCAGGTACATACCAAATTCCCTGGGCACAGAGATAGAGTACACACAGCTGTGGCCTGCAGTGTAATTTCTGGGAAAGTTAGGGGAAAGAACGGTTCCCTCAGCACCAGTAGAGCGACTTCCGCAAGGTGCTGCAGACACACAGAACTAAGATCAATAGAGAACTACCAAGTTAGAAATATCTCACAAATGTCACTGTAAAATATGCAATCTTAAAATTTCACTTCAGATGAAGTCATTTTAACTAAGTTGTTTGCAGCTGGACAAACTATATTCCGAAAAGTCATTTCACTTTTTCTCTGCTTACTGTTTACCTTGACAGCTGGGCAAATCCCTGTTCCAACCAGGTCTGCCATCATCTCCCATGATGCATGTAAGTGTTGAGTGGCCCTGGAGCACATAACCAGCTTCACAGTAAAATGTCACTGTAGATCCAAGCTTATAGTCACTACCCAGCCGTGTGCTGTTCATAACATTCCCTGGATCAAAGCAGGATTCTCTCAACTTGGCTTAGGATAGAACGAAACAAGAGTGAACAAAAGGTCAGATTTAAATCTAGGAATAGATTTGAATCAAATTGGATTATTAAAACTGGGTTAAAAATTTAATATTTATGATGATGCTTAGCATAAATAATCTTACGCCTTTCAAAACACTGTGCCCATAATATCTAGGAAATATTTAATTTCAGTACAAATTAATGAACTAAATATTTATTTACACAAAACATTCAAAAATAAACAAAGTTTATAGACACCCACATTTTTTTCTTTAATTACAGAGCTATTACAGATGCTCTTCTGTTGGAAATTGTCTAATTAATAATAAAAAAAAATTGTAACTCCAAAGTCGCAATCAATAATGAAACAAACACATTTATGAAGCACACTGTTTCATGCTACATATGGTAAACCACGGTGGTACCACATTCCCACTTTTTTATTAATTAAATAATAAACACTAGACTTTGTTTTCTAATGGGCCCATTGGTCAACCAACTAGATTGATCATAGAAACATATTTATGTTAAATAGATTTTTTTTGCTGTCCTTGTTTAGGACAGTGAAGATACACTATTTATTCATGTGTTGTAATTATTTGTGCGGCCTTTTGTGTTGCAGCTGAATATAATTTGTTTTTAAATTATGTTGCTTTATGATAACTTCATGGTAACATGGATGGATTTAGCAGAATTGATTTTATAAACAGAATAGCTGGAGTGATGTTATTTTATAATGGTGTCACATAAAGTCACTAAGAACCGTACTAGTAGTGTTTGTTTATGTAAAAAAAGGTTGCCTTTCTTAATAATTGGTGTGGCGGAAACAGTCTAAATATGCATGAATTCTTTTATCTGGTGCATATAAAAATTCTGGATAACTTTTCCTGACTTCGACTTTAATCCAAGTGAATTGAATTGTCAGTACTAGTAAATGTCAATACATACCTTTGTACTCCAAGTGAAAGCCAGCATAGCTGACAGAGCCGTCACTGCGGAAGGCCAGATGCATGGCGTTCGAGCTGCTCTCAATCCGCTCAGGAAGCTTGCTGTCCTGGAAGCTGCCAATTAGAGGACTGTTGCTGTCCATCCCATCATAAATGTACAGAAAATCATAGTTTGGCTCTATGCTAAAGCTAAAGAGATGAGAGACAGAAGAAAGATAAGGGTCGAGGACCAATCAACACGATGAAAGAAGAGTATGAGATACCGGATTATGCAATTGTGTTACGTTACAGAGCATTCTAGATCTAACTTTGACAGATCTTAATGTGTTGTTCAGAATAGCTTGGCACAGCAGCATTAAAAACAATAAATGGTATAAGTGTCAATGGAAAAAAAGCAAGAAAATACAATTAAATAGCGTCCTCTTAAGGTTAGTTGTAGCTACATCAGATCTACAGCTTTGATCATCTTTAAAACTTCTGTATGTGTGTTAATCTTGTGACACCGAATATATAAATACCCAGAAGACATATCCAAGCAGTAAACTCCCAAATTCTATCTGAGAAAAAAAACACACACACCAAAAAGATGCCAAGCTCTTTGGTCAGCAAGATAAGATCTCGACATCAGACATTGTGATGACAAAATATTATCTTACGTTCTATTAACCTTTTTTCTATTATGCTGGGAGAAATCTAAACACAGAAATCCAGGTACATTTCTTTACTATATTAAAAAACGGTAATTATCCTTTGAATAACCTAGTGTAATGAAATATTTCCCCCAACAGAGCCTCTGGAGACATCAACTGACAAACAATTAGCTTAGTCATAATTGGATTGGCCAGCATCACTGATAGTGCAAGGTTAAAGAAATGGCAGGTAGGTAGTATTGTTTACATTCAGAGTCGTTTTGTACCATATTGTTTATTCTCTGTCCTCACTATGACAATAATCTCAGTATTCTCTGGAGTGTGAAATTAAAGTGCCTAAGAGAACACTGATCAAAAAACTTTCATTAGAATTTAGAATTAAACTCTTTTTCATAACTGTGTTTTGACACACACTAGGGGGCAGTGAGCAGACATGCACAGAACGGTGAGCAGCCCTAGCCATGACACCCAGAGAGCTTTTAGGAGTCAGATGTCTTGCTCAAGGGCATTTAAGTCGTGACCTTTCGACTCTTGGAATCACCAGGCCACGACTACCTCTCTAAAATACAACAGAAATGCATTTTAAATTCTGCCCTCTTTGTTAAGCACTAATGTAGTGAATCAAATATTAAACATGTATAATCTCGGTTCAGACCTGGAGGGTTGTGCTAAACATTATTGTGTGAACTGTGACTGGTGTATTACTGTACTTTTTAAGTTGAGCTGTACAGACACACAAATTAAAAGAAGGAAATAGCATCCGCAATACGTCAGCAACATGGGTACATTCATTTTCATGGGAAGATTTCAAGAGATTGACAATTCTTCAGAGTGATTAAACTGGGATAATGACCCAATGATGACAACAGGTTTTTCAAAGTCACAAACTTTTACTTAGTGGCAACAGTTCCACACATAAGAAATAATCATTTTCTCACCTAATGAATGTACTAGATAGATGAGCATGGATGGGAAAGCATTTTATCTATAATAGAAACACATGTTGCCCCCGCCCCATATCATGTTTTTGCAATACCAAAGATGCTCTATACAGTACAGTAATGTTGATGGTCAGTACTCATAACAATATACATCCAATGCTGTATTTACCTGATAAATGCCAGTGAAATCACATAGTCAGGGTTGACTACGATGAGCCAGTCACAGTCCTTGCTGTGTGGATATGGGTGAGGGTAGTTGGGTGACAGAATAAAGCCTGACGAGTCTGTCAGATTTCCACCGCATGGAGCTGCGAGAACACATGACACATGCAATCAGCATTCGTACATTCAACAATGTGAATTGTCCGTCCAATAATATTAAACCCACACATATCTTCCATATACAAGAGAGAAATATTGGGTTGTTCTCGATCGCAAGATACAAAAACAAACACCACACACAGGACAATTTCAATTCAATCTTCAACTAACTGGACTCCATGTCTTTGGACTGTGTTAATAAACCAGAGCAAACTCCACACCTTACCTTAAACAGGACTCAAACCTAAAGCTTCTTGCTGTGAGGCGACAGTGCTAATCACTAAACTACCTTGCTGGACCTTGTTATACAGTTATTTATTTATTGAGCATTTTAACATCATGTTTTTTTCAAACCTTGGTCAAATCCATGACAGGAAACGATTATTCATAACACAAGTTTCAAACGATACACAAGTCACATAAATTTGGTCTTTTCAATTTGCCGTATTTGTATGTTTTTTAGACTGTGGGAGGAAACCGGAGTACCAGGAGCAAACTCCATGCAAACTCCACACAGAAAGCCCCCCGAGCCGACCCAGGATTCGAGTCTGGGACTTCTTACTGTGAGGTGACAGTGTTGACCACTAAGCCATCCTGCTGACCCTTATTTTACAATATATCATTAAATAATCATATTATACTGCATTACAGTGCATCAATACAGTACAAAATGTACAGCATTCACATTTAGTATTCCTGGCATATAACTAATGAGAGAAACGCAGTAAGAAAGCAAAGAATCACATAGAAAGAAAAAAGAAAGAAGTGGGGCAGAGGAGAATGAAGACTGAATATGACATATTGAACAGTATAATTAGCTGAGTACACATAAGAATACACAGAAAAAAGTGCCTGTTTGTTTCCACAACTATCTACATATAGTCTCTGAAATAACTGGAAAAACATGACAGCAATCTAAATCTGGTAACACATAATTAATTAATTGTTGCAGTCTGTCTTTGCCAGGATGATGACAGATGCCTTAACAAATCTCTGGCTTGAGTGCAGCTTGACATTCAGAACTCTTGAGAATCTTTTGACAAGAATGCAAAGTTCCACACATAAATGAGCAGCTGACCACGCAGAGCTAGTACTCCTGGTACATCTAAGATATTTAATTCATATGTAGCAAAATATGGACATTAAAAGAAATCAATGCATATTTCATTCAAAATGAACCCATGTACTTCTAAGGATTAGAAAATCTCAAGAAAGTAATCAGTAAAGATTGTCACCTCCTAGCAAGAAAGTTTTCGATTTCCTGGTGGGGATGTACAAGTCCTAAGTTCTCATTCTATGTGAGTGTTTTCAATCAAAATCGGGCAGCTACATTAATGCATTGTAGAGATTGCAATGTAATATCATTTGTGTTTTGAATTACAGTATGTGAAGGATAAATGAGAAGAATAAAGAAAATGGGTAGTTGAAAACAGAATGACATCACTAAATGCCAATTTGGAACATAAAGTACAGAAATTGTGGTGGCAGATTGTAAAGATTATCCTCACCTATATAACATCAAGCTCTAATTACACAGCATGTACGAGCACTTACCTATGCATATGGGTGGGCTGGGTTGCCAGTAATAGCGATTTTCTACTTGTATACAGGTGATCCTCATCTCACCCTGTATCTCATATCCTGGATCACACAAAAAAGTCACAGTGTCTCCCGGCTCCCGGCCATCTCCATTCCGAGTGCCATTCATGGGTACTCCTGGATCCCTGCAGGCCGTGGCCACAGAGCCTGTCAATCACAAACATAGCCAATTAACAAGGACTTAGTTGACTGTGTAAAGATTAAGCCATATGAACTATCAATCAAAACAAGCTTTCCAAGACACACTAGATTAAAAAATATAAGATAGGACATGGAAATGCTTATCAGGTCTGTCTTTCTCAAGAGATGGAGCCTGCTAATTTATATGTCAGGGTAGATCAAATAAAAGCTTGAGTTATTAAGCCTGCCATTCAAATAACTCACTGGAAAAATCGATAGCAAAGCCAGACTTGCTGATGTAGAAGTCGGTCTCAAACTGGACGGTCACCATGTTGAGGGTGCTGTGGATACCCTCTGGTAAAAGAGAGCCACTCAATTCCCTAAGAGACATTTCATTTTCCGGAGGACCATCCCAAACCTTCAGGATGTCATGGGATGCCTCTGTGTCAAAGGATAGGAACTGCAGGCTGTCAGAAAAACAATAGAATTAGATTTTTTTTGAATCAAGAATCAAGCCTCATAAACCATTTACGTAGATTGTGCTTATTTAAATGTAAATAAATATTTCCATCCCCCATGTCAGTTTATCAGAAACATTCCTGTCAGCAAAGACATAAATTCTCAGAGGCCAACTAAAGCTCAGGCTGGACAGGATTTCAAACGAATCTTGAATTCTAAGCTCAAGCAGATGGTAGGGTCAAGCTTTGACACAAACAGCACATTCATATTTGACAGGAACTGAACCTGATGTGAGATTTTGCTGTTGCAGTCCATCTGCCTTAAGTTTGATGTGCATTCAGAGTTTCAATAGTAGTAAAAGGTGTACAGGGGTTATTTTAGCAACCCCAGCTTTAGTGTTTCCACAAACAAGTGCTGTCATTATTCATAACCAATGAATTTCATTTCTGATAAAAAGCTGCTGTCTGTGGTTTTACCATTTAAAATATATAGATCAGTATTAAGAATTTTTTAACCGTTAACCATCAAATATTCTCAAATTAGTGACACAAATCATACTTTTCCACTTTTTATGCATTTTGGGCAAATGGCTACAAGGGTCAAAAGGCCACATACATAACTGACACAGCTGTAAATTACAATAGCCAACTACTGCTGGGATGCTGATTTCGAATCCCAGTGGAATCTACAGGCTGGCTGCATGTGTTTGGGTAACCATGGTAGACGTCTAAAATTCTATATTCCACAAATTATCCCTTGGAAAAGAAACAGTTCATGTTGGTCTACAATGGTAATTTCTTCTAAAAATTGGAGTAACACATTATAAAGAGTTCTAAGGTAATAGTGCATTAATTATTTATTAGCCATTCAGCACATTAACACCATCTACGTAAGTTATGAGAAATCTAAAAGAAAGTCTGAATAAAGAGTAATACGTACAGATTTGTACAGATCTAAGTAAAGCTTTATTAGTTGTGCAAGTTTGAAGAAGGACAAATTATCTTGCTTTGAAGGTTGCGGTGCTTTTAGCTTCATACAGCCATAATGACTGAATTTATGAACAGCATTACATGCCTCATAATTACTTGAGCCAGTCAGACATCACCTCGCAAGCACAAAATAGATTTGTGCGTCACCGTCAACCACCATGATGTCTTTAGCTTCATATAAATGAGATATTGATGTTCATCTCGGCACCCTAAGTGGTATGCTAATAATTAAAAAAGCTCTCATGTCTAGCTATACATGTTTACATTTTGTTTGAAGTCTATAGTGGAACACATAGCACATAATCTATGGTCACATGACTCAGATTATCGATTTGGTGTGTAATGTGAAGGAAAGAAGCATGTCTCGAAGTGTATGAAAAGATAAAAGAGCACCTGACGATGTTGCCCAAGTCCACCTCGATGACCCAAGTACATCGTAAGTTGTTGTCATATGGGAATGGGTAACCTGGGGACAAAATACGGCCAGACGACTCCCCTTTAAAACGTCCCCCGCATTCAGCTACAGAAAAAAAATATAAGGTAGAGGGAAGTCAAGATGTTCAGAAAGACGAGCAGGAAAAGAGATAAAGAAAGATAATTAAAAAATAAAGACAGGTTCACTCACCTCCAACTACTACATAACCCAAGTTTGACAAACAGAAAGTTATCAAATCTACTGGAATTCTAAGTTATAGCCACGAAGATTATTACTTCACATCTGTACAAAACTTTATCCTGTCCAGCAACTTATTCGTGATCGTCAGAGAGCTCTATAGATGTAAAATCCCAGTAGCAAAGCAGTGCATTTTGTTATTTGTTTATACATTTTACCCATTTTCTCCCAATTTATCATCAGCAGTTTGTCTGTGGCTGTATGATCCCTGATTGCAGTCGAAGTGGGTGTATTCCTGTTTTGTGAAAACCTATGCCCTCATGCACCCTATACACACATGCTTAAATGCCTCCCATTCTGCCAATAAGAGTCCTTATACAGTGTTCCCACTGTAGTTCCCACCAACAGTCTGATTATTGCACCACAGCAGAAGTGTGTTTTCCAATTTTGCCTGTTAGATAGTACCCAACCGATCAGTAACCAAACCAAGATTCAAAGCCAGGAGTGGGTGCATGAGTGCATTTGATTATCCTGCTGCCCCACCTGGGTGTCACAAAGTATTCATTTTGATAAAATCTCCAATATCTAGGAAGCGACTTTTCTATGGTAACTTATATCCTACAAGCAGCATGTCTGGTTTAAATGATGACGTAAGACATAAGTCTTATATGGACTGGCATCAAGGGATAAAATTTACTTCCTTAGTTATCAAATGATGACTTAAGTAAGCACTACCCTTGTACTAATACAGCATTTTAACTGAGCATTTTAATTGAGCACATTAGGCATTTTAAGTGTTTCTCTAGAAGGAAAACAAGCACAAACTGAATACAGTTAAGTATAACTCATTTCCATTTTCTGTTAGTTACTTAAATAACTAACACTACCGTAACAGCATATTGTCTGAGTAATTGTAAGATAAGGACTTTGCTCAAAGTCCTAACAATTATAACCTGTAAATGGCACGGTAGCTTAGTGGATAGCACTAGGTCCCAAGTTCGATTCCAGGGTCGGCCCCGGGGGTTTTGATGCGTATCTGCACGGGTTTACTCTGGGTACTTCTGTTTTCTCCCACAGCACAAAATTACACACTAGGTTGATTGGAGATGTAAAATTGTCCCCTGGATACACAGTTCCCCGTAGCAATAAGGGTTGAACAAAGATCTGGAAACCTAATCCATAAAAAACAATACAAAGAAACTCTGAGGATCAGATATGACTGGAAAGGGAAAAAAACCTTAACAGCTAGGCAACAACTGCTACGATTCACTAGTATCACTAGCAGTAATTTTTTCTGCAACAGCAAAAATGTCTGAAGTAAGAAATCTAGAATAAATGTGTCTGCAGCTTGACATTACTGCTGAGCTTTGAAAAGCTGCTTTGGAGTTACATAAATTGTTTATTTTTTCCAGTACCACCTGTTCCTCTTACTCTTGCACTTACTTTTGTCTTCATAATGCACGGTTCTAGCTGAATGCCCTAGAAGAGGAGGGCACGATTTGCTAATAGAGACCACATCAGCAGTTTCTTTCAAGAAGCCTCATTTGCATAAGCCATCTACATGACAAACAATGGTCGCACAGTTCAATGAAGCCTGAATAACAGTTCAGATTGGGACTTGATTAATCTGAATATTACAAAGCTTTTTAGACAAGCGAGCTAGATGAGCTGGTCCTGACGAACACTGGACCTTGCTCATCAGAGCAGCTGCTTAATCACACATCTGTGGTCACTCTGTGATGCTGGAAAATCAAGCGACTGAACTGAAGAGCTCAGTCTGAAAACCTAAACTTTGGTCAGATCAATTATCACAGCAAGACTGTACAGTTTCAGCAGTATCAGACTCTAAATGCTAAAAGGCTAAGTGCCAGGGAAGCTAGAATGATCTCTGCTCTTATTTTTAATGTCTCAACATGTAACTTTCCCATTTAAGCTGTCATAATTTATTATAATTTTTTGGGGGAAAAAAAACTATACTTATAACAAAACGTTGGCCATCAACAGACCACATAGCCTTGTTACACAAACAATTTGTTTTTATTTGAAACTATGTCACAGGCTGTTAGAGAACAATGCACACAAAAACTGCCATGCATTTCTTTCAAAAAATATTTAGTATACTTTTCACCCCGTGATTGAAACACTTAGGAAACATTCCTGCATTGTTAACCCAACTTGTTCAGTAAACTAGTTCACACTAGGAGCAGCAATGAGCACATAGCACATTAAGAGCTATAGCCATGGGGCCAGGGAGTAGTTCGGGGTTTAATGCTTTACTCAAGGGCAC
Organism: Hoplisoma paleatum; assembly: GCA_028565875.1. NCBI lineage: Eukaryota > Metazoa > Chordata > Actinopteri > Siluriformes > Callichthyidae > Hoplisoma > Hoplisoma paleatum. The sequence goes on along the minus strand of JAOTRQ010000018.1, from coordinate 3,791,022 downwards.
TTCAGTCGTACCCTGTCGAGTAAAGCTTCTGGTCACAAGCCCATTTCTATAACCACCAGACCGCCTTAAAGTCCCTTAAGTTGGCTATCTGGCAAACTCTATTACAGCATTTTGAAGCTTTATCAGTGGTCAGTGCGAAGACTTCAGAAGTCCTGTGCAGCTGTGAAGATGATTTGTCTGGAACTTTATTTTGGAGACAGCAAAGGGGCAAGACAAAACCCCCTCATAGGAAAAAGGCTTATTTAGATAGGTAAAATTAAGTGACAAAACCCCTGGCAAAATGTGAACATTTTGAGCAGAACAGCTGTTCATTCTGGTTAAACTAAGCACTACACAATTCTTGGCTAATCACAATGATAAAACATGGTGGTTTCAGGTTGTTTACAGCCACAGGGACAGAAATACATAAAATAACAGTAATAATTAATATGCAGATACGTGCAGCCAGAGACATGCACATCCTTTAAGAAAATCTTCACACATAAACTCAGACTAACAACAGTGATCCAAAGCACAATGGTGTCTTGGTAGATCTTTGGATTGTCCATGACTGTGACTGAAATAAACTGCTTCCTGTCATAAATGTAACCAAAGTGTAAAGCTTACATCTTCAAAAAGGGCAAGAAGAAAGTATTTGTGCCTTGTTACTTTTTACAAATGTATCTTTTGTATCTCAAAGTATTAAATTCATGTACAAAAGAAGTTGTGTTTTAAAGCTATATTCATTAGCTCAACCGAATCTGATTCCAATAAGCACAAAATGGGTTCAATATTTTATCTGCAATTAAACAATAGTAATGGGCAGAATGAAGACAGGTTATCCTACTGGAAATGAAATAGACCTTACATTATTAAGCATCTATTATTAATGCTGGTGAGTCAGAAAAAGATATTAGTCTGAAAACTTCAAGGTTGGCAAGAATAAGGTCCACCATTCACTTGAGCAGGAACAAACATGACCCCTTGCTCTGTGCCACTTAAACAAGAACTCGTGAACATGACCCCAGAGTTTATGTGCTAGCATGGACTACATTTGCACATGACCTAAGGAGGTTATTCATATAAAAGATGTGCGGCTAATTGTCCCTCATTAAAACTAAATCTACTACTGAGCAAACCTGATTTTGGGTCAGTTGGCATACCAATATCCGTCTCTTCAGAGGCCAATTCAATTTAATTACCATCCATGAGGAGAATGAAAAAATTAATAGCTGTTCATAACCCCACCTCAACCCCTGCATGCCTGAACAGTGGTGAATAAAAATCTATTGCTGACTTGAGGCTTAAATAATAGCTCCAACAGTGTGCATAGAGTCATTAACAGTCCAAAACTGTCAACATGAAAAGGGTTTTACATGCACATGAGTGGCCCCATGATTGCTAATTAGACAGAGCATAGCCATTAATCTTATCAGTAATAGTGAAGAAGAAAAACGCTACATTTTGCCTAAAGGAAAAGAGGTCAAGTTCATTTCACTTTTCACGAAGTTTGAAACTCACTCATAAAAATATATTTTCAGTGGTTTTTTGAAATGATACTTTAGAATATTTTCTTCACCACTGTGCTTTTTACAACACAATTATTCCTAGCACACACTAAGATGCAGCAGTGAGCACACATGCCTAGTGCTATGGGCTGCCCTAGCCACGATGCCTTGGAAGCAGGTCAGGCTTAGGTGCCTTGCTCAAGGGCACTTTTGCCATCACTTGATGACTCTTGGAATCAAATTGGCAACCTTCCCATCATAAACCCACTTCTCTAACCACAAGGCTGCCCCCATTATATAGCTATAGTCTATATGATGGCTGAGTGGGTAACACTGTTTCTTCACTGGGGTTCAAAACCAAGATGCAGTGACGCAAGTCACATTCTGGGTTGGGTTAGCATATTCCCCCCAGTCTGTGTGAGTTTATTTTAAATTTATTTTTAATTTTTATACTTAAGACTACATAGACAGCTAACCATGAGTTGCAGCCATTCTTTTCTAGCTACTGTAGTCATACACTGCTATTAAAATAATAGCATGATAGTATTTATCACATGATAAAATAATAACCTGATAGTGTTAACAAAGTGACTGCTTGTATTGCCTGTCAAAATTCAGAAGTTAGACTACCTCTAACCATGTTCATATTTTGATGGATACGTTTATCATCTAAACTTGATTTCTTACCTATACATGATGGCACGGGGTTATCCCACGCACGTCTTTCCCCAGTCATACATTTGAGCACACTGCTGCCATGCAGGGTATAGCCAGGATCACACTTGTAGGTGATGGTGCTGCCAGAGAAGTGTCCCTGGTCATTAACCTTGAAGCCAAACTGGGGGACACCAGGATCCTCACAGTGAGACAACTCAAAGCCTGAAAAGACAATGCAAGCCAAAGACAAGTATGTTTTACACTTATGCATTATGTTCGTCCAACACAACTCTTTTCATGGTAAGTCTAAGTAAAATCAAGAGTATTTATAAAGAATGATTTAAACAGATCAGTCAAAAACATATGGCTTTAATATTAATAATAGTAATAATAATCTTTGCAGTATCTGGACTCTTGCTTGATGTCATATCTCTAGAGGTTTGCCATTACAGTATTCATTATAGGCGACGATTTGCATTAAGATCTTGCTGTGCTGGGCAAGCAGTACCAATCGCTCACTAAGCAGGCAGAACAATTAAGATTAAAAGCTTGTGTAATAAGAGCTGCAGCATACAAAATAGTGCATGGCAGCATGCTGTGCAACATTTCCTATTCAATTCCATAATCATTACTCGTATCACACTCACCAAAAAAGATTAAACACTTAGTATAACATTAGTACATTAGTATAAGACTTGCTTGAAGATCATATTTACTAGGCAAGACTCACTGCTATGTTTATCCAAGGTTGATACTGGGGAACACACTGACTCGTCCATCCAACAAGGTTCAGTATTAAAAAAAATGCATGGAAACTAAAAATATCTAAAACTAAGCAATTACAGGCGGATGAGACTCTGATAACAGATTTTTGCAAATGTTGTAGCCTACAGCTTCATCAGAGCTTCATGTAAAATTAATTTTAATACCATGTTCGTTGTAGAAAGTGACAGGTCTTCAGAGTAGAATGTGTTAATTCACTGCATTCTTTAATATAGGCTTAATTACAAGTTAATTACAGGTCACGAACAGCACTTTTCCAGGATGTACAAAAGGATACACTACATATGCAAAACAATTTAATTATTTTTTGTCATCTCCCTCTGCCTGTGGTCATTTGGTGGCCGAATGACATCGTCTTGAGGCACACTGGCCTCACCCTCTTATGTCTCCATCTGACCTTTATTACGTAATCAAATAGCTAATCCTGCACTAGAGAAGAATGTATACAGACAAGGATTCAGTTGATTTTAAATGAGATAACAATCCTGCAGGCTTATGCCTTTTCTCCCAGTGGAACTAAAACTCTGTTGAATTCCAGGCAGTGGACACATCTGTATTAAATCCATCACAAACCGGATATTTGCTCTGCTACCTGTGTACAGACATGCCAAGGTCAGTGACAAGAGAAGTTTGCTCTCCCTATCCACTCATTCATAATCCTTCTAAGCCAGCTAAAGCTTTGTGTGTTTCAAGTGCCTTTTTTCTTTCTGTGATTTTCCAGTGAATGCTTTGCATGCTGTTTGTGAAAACAAATAGAATACTTATCTTCCACCCACAGTAGTGGGAGGTACAGACTTGCAAGTTCTCCATTTATGTACAATAAAATCCTCCAGCCAGAATGTGGCACAAATTCTATAAACACTCATTTTCGTTTGCGTTTAGTTGAATCATATATAACATAAGCACATACGGCCAAGAGTGTTATACATTCTTATAGATTTTTTATGTTATTCTTCCATGTCATCATAATCACTATTTAAATAGTTTGGCCATTATTTTTAGTGTTCTTTATCTGCCATTAATGATATTCACCATTAAAAGGAAACTATCCATATTCTGATGATTGCACTGAATGGTGTTAGCAAGATGTATGCAGTGTGGGCAATAACTGATAATGACAATTCTCAAGCAGGCTTTCCAGGATCATCATCATCATTATTAATAAGAGTGTACTAATATTTAAACCTAGCCATTTCATCCAGGAAAGGCTGATTCATACAAGTAGGCTGATCTAAAAAATGATAAGATATGTGGCACATTTTCAAAAATACCAAAGACCACATGAACATGAAGACTTCTGTAGGTGATCATCAGCTCCTTTCACATATGAATTAATCTTTGCAGTGTTTGAGACCAAATCTAACTGCTGTTGTACAAACAAAAGGCAAAATGGTGCTGACTGACAACTGATGAATAGATACATTTGAGATTAGCTGTGCATTGGTGGGCTGAGGTGTCGCTATGGTAACAAACCGCAAATTAAAGAAAAGGTAATATGCTTAAATGAAGACAATTTAATGCATATCTTAAATAGATATAGAACAGAGATAATTTGTTCTTGACTGGAACAAGAAGACTGGACTGAGTGCTTCTAAAAAGAACAACAGAATAATGGGTACATAAAATACTTTTAGATACATAAACACACAAGCCAAAGCCAGCCATGAACAACATTAACCATTTGTTGAAGAATTATTATCACCCTAGTGGAAAATTTTCAAAGTACAAATCAATTAATTATATGGAGTACATGCTAATTAATTTTGGGTTGGCTGATGTCACAGTAACATATTAGTGAAATGTAGTGCAAGTGATTAAAGCTCATTATCTGCAGTATACTAATAATTACTTTTCTATTTTCCTCAATCTGATTTTTTTTAGTTTTATATACCCTTATGCAATATTGTGCTGCACTAAAGTATGGCCTTGCCTGAAAGAAGCTGTATTTATTTGTAAACATGTAAAATAATTTAAAAATGTAGATTTAAAACATAAAAATGATAGATGGTTCTTACTAGAATACACCAGTTTAAAACCCTCTCCGGTGGCCTCAGCGTCTGAGTAGAATTCCAGCCATAGATGATTGGAAGTGCTGATGAGGGTCAGGCCCAGCATGGATGAACCAGTAAAGGCTCCAAGGACATGAGCCGTGTTGTCTTTTCCATCATATATCTGAGAAAATAGAAATAATTCATGGCTAAAGATTTACTAGTGAAAAAAACAGGCTACTTTTAAAAGCAGTTTGATGTCTAGAACAGTCTGACACCTGAAAAGAAATGGCACAGGCTTTTCTCTAAGACAGTTCTGTCTCCAGAGCTATAGTAGCTTTTAAGCATTTTAATCAAACCATTTATTTCAACTGCTACTCTGCTACTAACCCAGCATTTGTTTAATTCATTTTGCAGTACATTAAATATGCATCATCTTTGAAAGATGTGCCTTTTTGTAATGGACAGCAAAATAACTTGTCTAGTGCATTATTTCTAGCATGAATGTGTTCAAGCTACTGTAGAGCACCTTAGGGATGTCTTAAGATACGAGATTTAAAGCAGGAATGTCAAATCTACAATGATGACAAATCTAAAGCAATTACGTGATGCATAACACATTACATTTTTAAATGTTTCCAAAATATCACATAATCCATGCCAAAAAATCCCACCACAGCATTAAAATAATAAAGCTTTTGACCCAAACACACACTCTAAAGCACATTTCTTTATAGCCTGGAAGATGTATTTGTACCATTGCATAATCAAGCTACGAAAAAGTGCCATTTAGAAAATCCAAAGTGACAAAATGCTTCCCTAGTAAACAAAACCTTACTCCAGTTAAAGTAAAAGTCCCAGAGTCCAAGATTATGACTTCTGTATGTAATATAAAAATGTATTTGTCATTACACACATACAGATGTACAGTACAGTACAAACAAAAATTCCTTTTTGTATAGATTCTTCTTGGGATGAAAGCTGTAGTCAGCCATCGTACGGCACCCTGGAGCAGGCACTTAAGAATCTTGCTTAAGGACCCAATAGTGGCTGTGAAGCAAAGCCTGGATTTGAACCCCCAATCTTCTGCTTGATAACTCAAAGCTCTACTCACTAAGCTACACTGTCCCAAACAGCTTAGGTTACAAAATAAAAAAGGTTGTTGGACAGAGGTGTAACAATGAAAACAATTGTCAAATTAAAGGATAAAATGGTGGGTTTATAACTTTTTCAAGACAATAAGCAAAGCAAATTTTAGACATAGAGGAAGTTAATTCCACTTTTTTGTAAAATCTAGATACACAGAGGAACCTATCAAGCCAGACAAGATACACGAGGCTTATGTGGTACAGAGCAGGGTTTAATTAGACCTTGAAAGGTCCATTTTGGCTTTGAAAGCTAGCATCATTGTTTTAAACTGAACGTGTGCTGCAACCAGACGGCAGTGAAGAGATCAGGGCAGAGGAGTGATGTAACAGTATTTAGGTTGATTAACTACATTTTTTAATAAGCTGCAAGGCATAATAGTACGCTTGTATTCACATTTTTTATGTATGATAAAACTAACTAGAATCAGTTTTGTCCATGGGCTAGTACCAACAGACCAAATACTATTTGTCTGAGAACCTCTGGAAATTTGTTCCAAATTTGTAAACAGTGAAAAGTGATTAAAATGTTAAATGTACTTCACACCCTTTGCAATCGAATCCTAGTTATGAGGGTAAAGATAATAAAACTGTAAAGTACATTTCTATGCTCTAGAATGCAACCCACACACAGGTGTGTTATGAGCGCTAATGCTATGACTACAGAGAATATGCATATAAATGGTTTTCCTGGGAAAGAACAGAGAAAATGGAATTACCTTCAAGATGTCCCCCTGGGCCAAGTGAAAGGTTCGAGCAGATATGTTGATTCCTTTCCCAGCCTGCACTTGGATGCTGTAGATGCACTCATGGTTGTTGTCATAGTTCATGGGATAATTTGGGGAAAGAAGAATCCCTTCATTGTTGATGACAGATGAGCCACACTCAGCTACATATGAGGAATAAAAAAAAAACAGAACATTGGGAGAAGAACACAACAAAGCAGTGATCAAAATGTCAAGACGTGTAATATTATTGATATATTCTATTACACTTTCATTATGTCACATTTCATCATAGGGAGCCACACGAAAGTTTACAACTAGATCACATGGACATTACACACATGTAAACACTCATCACAAGAGCTTATACTATTACATTTTTCCCCAGGGAGACTGGTCTAGACGAGCCAAATGGGAAGCATGAATAAATGTAAATGGTGAAATCGACTGAATGCTGGCACTGAGATTGTGTTGGTATGAAGTCCTCTAACGTACAACAGGGTGCAGGTCTGACACGAAGTGATAATGGTCAAAGGTAGAGTAATTCAAACAACAAAAAGGCAAAGCAAATGCAATAATACCAATCGTGCGTTGTGGTAAGAGAGTGGGGGCACCATAGCTGGGCTGATTTATTCAATACCTCTGCTCTGTTTCTCTACACTCTGCCATGTTATGATGACATTACCAGTGACATATTTTGAATAAATCACCTGGTACTGGCTCCATTTAGTAAATTACTTACACACACTCCTCTCCAGAAGCCAAGATAAGACATGATTTGAATTTCTCGTAAGCACAGTGCTTTCTGCTTACTAACCCTTCGGCCAATTCTATTTTGGCAAATAAACGATTTTTTTTTCGATCTTTTGTAGGGGTACAATTCAATGACTTTGGTGAAATTAATTCCACTAAAAGAGTTTAATTGACTAGGTTACAAATTTCAATTTCAAAGCTGATGGTCTGCACAGAAAACATTAACACGTATAAAATTTATTAGGCTCTATTTTAAAGACTATTTTAAAGCAATTTATACTACACTTACTCAACTTGATAATTACAGACTGCAAATTAAAAATGTAAACACATTCCAGCACACCACTTTCCAAGACACCAGTGCACCATGACCATTACCTATTAGACAAGACTAGTGTAGACTGGTCAAAGCCTGGATTCTTTTTTGGAGTTTGTGTAATTAACCAGTTGTGTAGATCTTATCTATTTTAAGAATGTGAAAGTATTAGAACCAGCATTCAAATTCAAAGTCTGTGACACCAGACATGAAGTAAGGTTACTCTGATCGATGCTAAAAACAGCAAGTCTAAAAATGTATTAAAATCCAATGAGCTCTAAGAAATACAATAGTGTATAAAATATAGTTTGAATAAAACGAAGACAAAAAAGGACCATCCAGACTGTTACCAACAACAAAACAGTATCGAGCATGGTGTGAGAGACCTGTGTACATACAAAGATGTCAAGTCTGTTTCAACAAAACAATGTCTGGCCACTTTCTGCTCAAAATGACAAAAGTTTGGCTTTGTAGATACAAAATTCGTGTTCTTGACTGGTCTACCTGCAATCCAAATATCATATTCAAAATAAATGAAACAATACGAAGAAGAAACTCAAACAACTACAGAGTATTGAGAAGCTCATGGCATTTTAATA
>JAOTRQ010000018.1:3767301-3782469 GCA_028565875.1 Hoplisoma paleatum | reverse complement strand
GCTCTGACCCCAACTTCCAGACAAGTTGGGATATGCGAAGAGAAACATTTCGTTGTACTGTACATCTGTAAATGTGTTATGACGAATAACATTTAAATTTGAGATCTGTATTTAACACAATCCTGCTCAGTATTATGCAGTTGACTGATTCCACACAAATATGATATCTGAATGTTTTAACAATCTAAGAAAAAACTAATTTTCTTGGTGCATGCGTTTTATCAGGTTTTAGTTTTCTTCCCATATCCCCAAAATATGACTGAAGATAAAATGCATCAAAGTTTTCAAAGATATGTGCTGAATACTAATCCACTGCAGTTGTCTTGATCAGAATATGTATATATTCTCTAGCAACCACAACTTTAAGTATGCTTAAGCAATTAATCATAATTAATAATAAACTCTCTGAAATATGTAATATAGTCAAACTTTTATATAAACACATTTATATGTATTTGATGTGTTAATTTATGAACAAGTATTTATGGACAGTTGCACATTGTCAACATTTATACATTCAACCTTAACTGTTCTTTGTTAATTTAGGATTAACACATTTAGAAATTATTTGCTTGATATCCATAAAATGCAGAAAAATGTTTAACGACTTTCATTTTAACCACTTTTTCTAGATTACATTTTCTTTCATGTGTTTTTTTTATAGACAGTATAATAGGTTTTCCACATTTAACCCAATGAGCAGTTGGGGCAGTGAGCACAAGTGCAATGTCGACGCTCTAATTTGAACTGGACCCCTTCCGATCACAAGCCAAGTTCCCTAACCACAAGACCACATTTTAATGAGTCTATTAATTTAAATTACTCCATTAGCCTTATTTAATTATTAAAAAATTCTCCATCAGACTTAACTATTCACTAGATACATGCAACAAACAGTATTCATTCACCCTTGTGTAATGACAGAAAACAAATGTTAGCTTTTGCACCATTCACTGAGAACAGTCAGCATGGTTCATCTTTGAGAGGAGTCAGTTGTTTTTTTTCAAATACATCTTTCCCCTAAAAAACATGGACTTAACTAAGTACAGAATGTTTTCTGTTTCATCAAAAATGAGTTGGGTGTCCAAAAAAGGACAAACAATAGATATGTGGTTACCTCATAGAGCAAGAGTTTCTGCTTAACTGCTGTTGATGGCCTTTAAGCTGACGTACACCCGAGACATCTATGTCAAAGCAGCATGAGCATAACAGCATGCTATGCTCTTTGAGATGCTATGCATATTTATCTCTGGTCCAACACTGAGTGTAATCATTTTACATAGTTCTGTATAGGAGATGATATAAAAGCTAAACTACACTAATCAGAAAAAAGGTTTGGAATATGTATGTGTGTGATTGAATCTAAAATGCATTGGAACCTTAAATTTAATGTGATCTCCTTCAAACGTGTAAATGTACATGTCCAACGGTTCCATGCGCCAATAAAATAAACAAAATTCACAACATGTATTTGATCCTTTAACTAATATTTGCCCTGCCTTAGTTAGAACAGGTATATAAAAAGAACTTTTAATCCTGCTGTTCACATTTTGACATCATGAGGTCAAGACAACACCTAACAACAAATCAACAGTACGTCACCATTGCAAGGATTAAAACAAATGAGGTCAGTGTTACCAGAGTGTCATCAGCAGATTGTAACAGAGATACAGAGAGACTAGAACAGTCACAGAATTGCACAGAAGCGGACATCTTTTGGCCACATCCCACACTGATGACTTCATTGTGAACAGTGTCTTGCTAAACTGGATGATAAACTGGATAAAAACTCCAGTCACATTTAAGGAAGGCCAGAGGAACCCAAGTTTCACATCAGAACATTCAGAACAATCAGCATGTGTGTGCTAGAGTAGAAAACCTTCAAAAGTATTTGACCACAACACCAAAAATCATGTACAGAAGCAATTAATTAACATTGTTAATCCAGTCATTGTGCCTCTGCATGATGAACATAGGCCTAATTTCATCTTCATGGATGACCAGCTCATCAAGGTTGCATCGTTCAGAATTGGCTGCTGGAGACTTGGGTACCTCAAATAGCATAATGGGTACTTTCTCCTAAACTGAATTATATTGAAAACATAGGGAATATTCTGACTCACTCCGTAGAAACTCATAACACTAACTCAAAACATAAATGACCTACGAGCTGCTTTTTACGAAGAGTAGAGTTAAAGAAGTTGCATTTTATCAACTATAAACAACAACAACAACTATTGAGACGCTGATATTATTGTCAGTAACTGCATGCATCTACTTAAGTTTTCTACTTTCATGATATATCAATAAGCATGAAATTTTCTATAAATGTCATCTAAAATCCACCTATCCCTAACTTTGTCTAAGTAGTTTATTCGCAGCATTGCAAAGGAAAAATGTTGATTTTAATAATAACCTAAAGTAATATTTCGGACTTCAATGCTTTTCGTTTAGTCTGAAGATGATATGTTGTTGGAAAACATTACAGTTTCTAAATTAATTCCTATTTATTTATATATTTATTCATCATAACGTTTCTTTTGCAGTGGGAAATAAAGCCAGACAGCTGAAATGTAATATTTATTGTGTCAGGGGAAACCGATAGTTTGGTTTAGTGAAACAGAACTATAGATTTTAATTTCTCTTGGGAATGTTTACTCCTTCCTCTTTTAAGAAATTGCCTATTGTTTGAAAACCTGCCAGAATGCTAGGCAGAGGAAGCTGCTGGCATTTCAACCTCACCTGAATTGTATTACACCATGTTACCTTATTTAGCTCCTGGTCCCAAGTGAGTCCAGCTGAATGAAAGAATAGCTTTGGGTCTCAAACCTAAACACTTTTTAGCTGCACAAAGAGACAGAGTGGGCTATATGCACACTGTCTTCCATATTACATGTCAGCCACATTCACTATTGGTGTTGGTTTTACTCACTTCAGAATTTGCACATAATTAGAGTAAAAACTTCATAATTAATTTAAACCATAAGCTTTACATTAAGCGATTAACATAAAATTCACCATATTTACATGGTTGATGTTACACTGTATATTTATAACCGGTAAACAAACATTATTCATGACAGGTGCGCATATCTGTAACTTATTTTTGTACATCAACTTTAATTCATAGCCTGCTGCACCTTATATAAAACCAAATCTCACGGTCTGAGCCAGCAAAGTGGTGGATGCCAAACCGATGCTCCACAGTAAGCGTCTCAATCCTTTGGTTCAGCTAGAGGATCTTCTCTCTGAGAAACATATTTTGTTTGAGAACCAAGTCAGCAGCTGTGGGATCCTGTGGTGTCATGATCTTCTGGGAGTTTATCTGCCTCTTGGACATATGTGTTGTCTTTCATCATTTTTTCCTCTACAGAACTCCTCTTGAAAGTGAAACATTTACACTAATGAACACACACTAAGGGCAGTAATGCACGCACCAAAGGTGGACAGCCCTAGCCATGGTGCCCTTTCTAAAGGTCACTTAAGTTGTTGGCATTAAACCAACAACATTAAGATCGCAAGCCCAGTTGTCTAACCACCAGGCCATTGCAAGTACATTTTTATAAAACATCAATGCAGCCAAGTTTAATATTTATGGCATCTAGCAGGCATTTTGTACTATATACTCGTAAGTGTTAATTGCTTTAAAGAGATTCACTTGTGGGAAAGGGGCCTAGCTCAAGGGCCAAACAGTATCAACCTCGAAATGCCAAGGCTTAAATCAGCAACTTTCCAATTGATATTTACAGTATCGTGTGTGCTCTTATGCCCTTATTATTGAAAAATGTAAACAGACAGTGTAGAATATATTGCAATCAGCTCAGTATATTTCTCTCTAATGGATGCAAATCAATACATTTACTGCTGTTCATTTTAATGATTTGAAATTAAGTTAATTCCTAAATCTACTAGCAGATAAATACATACATAGATATATGCTTGTAAATAACATCTTTAGGAGAAATAAAACACTCGGAGAATTCCTCATAACAAACCACTATGCATTATTTTGTTCCGATTTACTGTTAATGAAATTAAAGAATAAATTAAGTTGTAAAATGAGGGCATGTAACCCACTTGTTGTTATCCCTGCTTTATCATGCCAATCTATGACTAAGACATAATTCCTATTTCTATTGTAAACAAACGCAAGTTTATTCACATAAATCACTTTTTTATATAAGTTATATAAAACCATTTCTGACCAGCAACACACACCGCCACAGGAAATCAACCGTTCAGGTTTTCCAAAACACACATTTGTTTGCCACAAAACGAGTCTGTATAGACCTGATTATCCATGCTAACACACAGTGCTTAGGCTATCAAACCAAAGAAGAGATGCATGCTTTCATGTGACCCTATCTACTGTGGACAGAGAACTGTTTTTCTTACAGCTTTATAGTTAGTCACATATAACAACAGTATCTAGTCAATATATGGCATTTAATTTGTTTGGTCCGGCACACCACTGCACATTTAACTGGCCTTTATAGAAAATAAGGATTGGATTCATGCATTGAAACTAAATTACTGCTGTACTCTCGACAGGGAATTCACATATTTTTTACTCCACCTGCCCGAGTTTATTAATACACAATTAAACGCAATTAAATACATCATTTTTGTTTTTGCATACACTACTTTCATTTAATGAGCTACAAAATGACTCAATCATGCAGATCCTGAATGCGTTTGAATTTGGAATGTGACACTACACACAAAATGAAAGCTGCAGGGAGCATTGGTTGATCATCACAACACACTTTTACTGGCATACATTGTTAAATTATATTCTTGGGCAACGTCAGTAATGGATCACTGGTCAGTACATCATACAAGATGAGCAGAGACTGGATTTAGGCATTATGCCACGTGATATAATACCATAATAAACCTTGCCAGTGCAAATGTATCATTAATATGTTATTGTTATGGTAAACAAATGGTGAGTCATTGCTGCCATATAACTTGCTAGCTGCATTGAAGAAATTAAAGGTTCAAGTTAAGGTTACTACAATAAAGAACTAGATTCTATTCTTCAGATAAATTATAAGTAGAATTCTGCCTGAATTGGTAACCTTGCCAACTGTACTGTTAGCAATTTCAGAGGCACAATTCAGAATAATGGCATGACAGAAATCTGTAGGTTGAAAAGTTTACTAGCCTTGTGTTTATGAACATTATGACCAGTGAAGGATAAAGTAAACAACACATACAGTGCTGCTTGAAAATTTGTAAACCACCCAAAGATGGTCATTGTTTTCTAAAGAGAAAATATAAGTCAAATGAAATGAAAATCCAAATGTCAAATTGTAAAGCAGACTTTATAAATAAGGGACACAAATAATATAGAAGATATATATTTATTATTTAATCAACAAATGTTTTTTTATTTATCAAAAAACTGAAAGTGCAAAAGTGTATAAACCATTTTAGTTAGTAGCTTGTGGCAACTCCTTTTGCATCCAATACTTTATCCAAACATCTTCTGTAATCACAAACAAGTGTCTCACATTTGTTTTTGAGGGGAACTCCCCCTTCTTGTAGAACTCTACCAGTTTGGAGAAGTTCGAGGGACATCTGGCATGTACTGCCCGCTTAGATATTGCCACTGCATATGGGATTGAGGTCCAGACTTTGACCGGGCCAATCCAGAGTGCAAATCTTCTTTCTCTTCAGCCATTCCTTAGTAGTATTGCTAAAATGCTTTGGGTCGTTGTCATGTTCCATAATCCATTTACGTCACATTTCCACCAGCATGCTGCACTGTTTGGAAGTGGCTCTTTTCTTTATATGCAGTGCTTACTTTTCTCCAAATATGGCGCCTGTGACTGTGACAAAGCAATTCAAGTTTGGACTCATCCATCCAGAGAATAAACTAAAGCTCTCTGGCAAAGAGGCTTCCTTGCTGCAACTCTTCCATGAATGTCATGTCTATTGATATTTCGCTTGATTCTAGATACATGTACATTTATCCCAGATGCTGACAGAGAGGTCTGCAACTCTGTAAGTTATGCATAGGTTTTACTTTTAGCTGCACTTTAATTAAATTTTTTTGTGTGCTTCTTGGAGTAAGCTTTGATGGCCGTCCACTTTTGGGCAAAGGTGCGGTGATGCTGAGTGCCCTCTATTTGTAAATGATTTGTCTTAGCTGGAATCTTTTGGAGAAGGTCTAACTTTCCCAAGACTGATGTCCTCAGATGTCTATTTTCCTCTTGGCATAGGCGATCTGTTCTTTATTACTTGACACAACAGTGGTTTGGTTGGTTTACTGTTCCTTTTAACCAGGATTAAATTTACTTGAGTTATTTTTGAGTTACTTGAGTAAATTACTTGAGTATTTACACGTGTTTCACCAGAGCTTTCTTTCGATTCCATGTTTCATGTAATTTTAAACTCATACACTCAAACATGAGTTTCTATTTGAAACTCAAACATTTTCCTCAAAACAAGTCAATGGAATCGATGAACATAAACCTGACATTTCATATACAAACACTGGTGATGATTAAACTAAAAAAAAATCACGATGAAACAAAAGATTTTAACTTTTCAAAGTTACAAACTTTCAAGCAGCACTGTATCACAGCAGCTGCTTGTGGGTGGCATCCAGAATAAGTTGACGTTACAAGCAGGAAAAAAATAAGAATGAGTGAATTTAACCAAATTGTGATGGCTAGATGAGTCTGAGCTTTTCTAAAACTGCAGATCTTAAAGAGATCTATTCTGCAGTGGCCAGTGTCAACCAAAAGTTGCCTATGGCAGAAACAGTGGTAAACTAGCGAAAGGATTATGGGTAGCCAGGGATCAGTGATGCATCTTGGGAGTCAATAGAAAAGCCACTGTAGATCAAATTTCCGGTTAATGCTGGTTCTGATAGAGCAGATTTGGCAACAAAAAAAACAATAACAACAAAATGTGAGGATGGTGGTCATGAATTTAGACTTAACTCTAGAGCAAGCATGTTCAAAGTCTGGCCTGGGGACTAATTGTGGCCTATGTTCACATTTCCTCCGGCCCGCAGCCTCGATTACAAAATTAGAAAATGCCGACCAGCTGGAATGTTGACAGCAGTAGAATACGCACATATGCAAAAAAGCTATTTTTTATTTCACCAGAAAATGACAATAGACGTACAAGAGTATCACATTGAATTGCTAATAAATTATATGAAAGTAGTTCTTCAAATGAAATACGGAGTGTTTCTGTAGTTCAAAATCCTTTTTACAAACAAAATAATATAAGGGTGTTTCTCTTCCAGGCTTTAAAACATTTCTATTATGTTTTCCAATAAATAGTAAGTTCACATCCAGATACATTTTGCTCTGTGTATATTTTTCTCGTGAACATCACTGGAGCTGCTAAATTATGAGATCATTTAGGAGTGAAATAATATTTTACAAAATTATTCAAAGGTTCCATGTTAATGTCAGGCTAAATGTTTGTCCTTCACAATCTAGCCCACTTTGCAAAACGTCTGGACACCCCTGCTCTAGAATATTAACAACCAGCTTAAAATGGCCATTACTTACCAATGTGATGTGCTTTACATTTGCACTTTCCAAAAATACACTAAACACATCTTTATTCTAGTATGAGGCAACTTTTATCAAGGAAAATCCAAGACTGTAATTCGGTTTCTCGACAATATACTTAAAAAGGTTTGTTTCCAAAATTATGTTTTTGTACAGTGAACATGTAGGCACAATTTACGTTCAACAGAAAAAAAATCTGTCAAAACAAACACACCAAAGAGAAAAAAAAAACCCAGCACCACATTTTATATTCTGTTGCATTATGATTATTTAAATATTGCGGTAGTATTACATGAATGTTCCAGAAATCATGACTTCTTCAAAGCAATGCTTCTTTCTCAGCATCAAGTGATCAGTGGGGTTTTCTCTGGGATGTTAAATGGAAAATTAAATGGCTCTTATATATTATAACAATGACTGTCATATGAAATAAAAACATATAGAAAAACAAATACAACAAATATTGTAATCAGCAAGACAACAGCATATGAAGTTATGGTCTTGAAAAATATGAAATACCAAAAGAACAGTCACATATAGTGACTGGGGCAATATTCAAGTCACAAGTATCTGGAGCAGAGAACGTGCAAAGAATCAACAGCACCCTAATAAAAGAAAAGAGAAATGCTACACTCGCTAATTTGAATCTCTCTTAGACACATTGAATAGCAGTTTTATAGAACAGGCACTATTATCTATCATGCATAAGATTTTAGAATTTTTTTAATTTTTAGAATGTTTTTTAAATTTTAACTTCTGATGGCGCAGGCTGACACTCAAGCTATTTAGAATTAAATTAAACAGCCAAGAAAAAGCACCTAGGATGCGAGCAAAATCAGCAGGTCATGATGCTCAAAAACATTGTCAAAATTTGAATAATAAAATAAAACTTACAAGCATGAACCACAAGACACAAGCTAAACCAAAACACAAACAGCATTGCACAGATGTACAGTTATAAGAGTAACAAAAGTTCAGACTCACTGATAGAAAACTTGTTGTTGTCTTTGCCAGGAAATAATTTTACTCCTCTAGATTTAAAATCTACGGATCTTTTCACTGGTCAAAGGGAAAAACAAAAACATGAAATCAGGTGAACTGGTCATGAGTTAATCTGTTAGCATTAGAAATAAAAACTGTAATCAAGCTTATGAAAAACAATTAAAATGCTGTCCCAGTTTGCCCTGAAACAAACCAAAAAAATCAAAGCATGTGCAGAGAAAGAAGAAAGCTAAAATGAATAATAGTAGAGAAGATTAATAAATAAGCAGGACAGGACTTCTGTTCATTTGTCAACCTGGAAATTGATGGAGAGTTTTCAAATTGTGTGCTCACATCATCTGATACAGATCAGACACTGCATAGGGCCTCTAAATAGTCTTTAGGGCAACACCTCATCTGTCAAAGTGGGTATGTTGATAAAATGGGTCATTCCTTCCTTTTTTGTCACTCTCAGTCACACTTGCACGCTCATGTACACAAAAAACAACAAAAAACAAAAAAAAACATTACAAACGTTTATAACTACAATTATTATTACTATAGTAATACAATTTATTGAATATTAATTTAAAAAGAAACATCACAACTATTTTACAAGTTGACTGGTACACATGCTCTCTTCAGAAATTTCAGAAAATATTGTTAAAATGTTTTTGAATGTATCTGTGTGAGTAGCTCCAAATAGTCCCAACATAGCTTTACTATGCAAAGTAAAAAATAAATCTATAAAACCAGGTTAGTTTCATTCATTAGAAGCTAACAAATACGAATTATATTAAATTCAAAACACATATTTCTCAATGTAACAGATGTAGTCATAATTTTACTTCAGTAAAGCCCCTCCCAAAAGGAAATCAGGAAACATATTTCTTATAAGCAGTTAAGACAATCCAAAGCATGATCAGAGACTCAAAATCCAGCAGGGATGAGAAGATAACCTTTCTACTGTTCAGAAATGATAGCGACCCAGAAAACTATTTTACATATGGGCAACAGGGTGAAATGTCAAATACTAAATTCAATTATATAAAATTATTTATTAAAATAAATAAAACTAAATTAATTTGAAAAAATATCTGCAAGAGTATAAAGTGTATTTTTCAATAAATTTAAAAAAGATTAGTTGTGGGCCTCTAGTGAACAACTATGAAGATTAATGAGGCAGTATTACATTACTTAATTACAGAAATAAAACGAAGCTTCATTCTGAACAATTCTATAAAGTGCAGAAAAATCAGGACAACTTTCCCAAAAGAGTAATCTGCTTTATGACAGAGATGACAATAATTGCCAGCTTTGGTTTATAAAAGTCATTTAGTCGTACATTTGATTAAACATTTTTGTTTGTACATAGGAACCTTGGTTAACAAACGCCGATGATAGCAACCAATTCGGATAATGACTAACCATTTCGCTAAAAATATGCTCCAGATAACAATCAAAAATTCGAATAGTGAATGTCACTATATCAACTATGTCATCATCACGTGACCAGCATCTCTGACCGAGTGTCATTCATGCCTAATACAGTTACAATCGGTTCACTTTATCTGTACATATTCTAATAATTCAGCGATTTGTGTGCATTATTTTAATAATAAAATCCTCGATCGTGGCTCCAAAGAAGACTCAGAACAATAGTAGCAGTGAAGTGAAAATACAGCGACAACAATTGAACTGAAAAAGATTCAAGTGTTTTTTAATCTGAAAGTGTCTGGGAAGGGAAGTTACTCCCGATTATACAATGACAGACGTTCCCATGGAGGTGGATCTCTCCCCCCCCCAATCTACTCACGCCATCACACCGCAGTCAAAACGGTACATTTTATCTTGTTTACTAAATGTTTTCTTGTGTTTAAATGCTTTTTATGTTTATTTAACTCCATGTGTACTGTATTATAACTGTTCTCATTGTAAAAACATACCTGTATATTGTGTAAATTACATATATTAGCGAGTCAACCGGGACTGGGAACAAATTATTTCTATTTCCTTTATTTCTTATGGGGAAATTGGTTTCGGATAGTGAACATTTCGGATTCGACCTTTCAGAACTGATTGTAGTCGTTAACTAGTTCCACTGTATTTGATTGCAATATAAAAATAGACATTGTCATCCAAATAGTATATCCAAATGATATATTTAGTATGCTCAAACTGCTCTAACAGATTATTTTCTATAATAGTGTCATTGCATAGAAACAATCAATAGAAAACTTTAACTACAAGAAGGATGTTGAATGGAGGGTCAATAACAGCATTCACGCTCTGTAGCGAACGTAAAACATTTAAGGAAGCTTGGCTTTTCCACTGAAGTAAAGTCAGTTTTGAATTAACTTTAGTCTCTTTTGTTCAAACTGTGGAGCTGTGAAACTAATGGTAACATTGAGGGCTACCGAGTTAAGATGCATCTTCTCCTAGGGGGTGTTTATGCTTTAACTGTAGTATAAAGAAATAAAGGCCAGTGAAAGCTCTGAATTATAAATAATGAGTAAACAGTGTTTATGTATGAACTGTTTACACACTGTGGGGGTGTCACATTGACTTTTGTCTTCCTGGAAAAGATAATGGTGGTTTCCAGTGGGTGGTCTTTCTTAACATCTTTGTAGAAAACTTTAGAAATGGAAAACATAACATGGTTCACATATCACATGAAGCATTTATGAGGTAATTTATAAGGGATGTGCACTGGTTTTTATGGCGGATCATCTTCCTAATACAACTCATTCTATTTTTAGTGTAAACATCTGGGAATCAAACCCAGGACCTTCTTGATATTGTGACAGTGTTTACCACATATCCACTGTGCTGCCATATGTTGAAAAATCTAAAGTAAAAAGAAAAAGTGCTGTTGCTGTAGTGCTGTAATTTTATATAAATATAAATTAATCGCCCACCTCTAATTAACTAATTAATTTCACAACTTGTTGACTTATAGCTGGTGTTTATTCAGTACTGTAGCATGTATTAATAACAATACAAAACTGAAAGCTTACTGGTTAAGAGGAACTCAGAACGCACACACAATAAAATACAAATTGATTGTGCTTGCTCTTTACTATAGTTATATTGTGAACAGAGTAATTTCTCTCCATAGAACACACAAACCACTGTTTTTAAACACAAAAGTGTTAAACTCTTTTAAACTTGTTTAACGCTATGAACGTGAATCCTTCTACCTACCAACCCACCCACCTACCCACCTACATACCTACCATCCTGTATATTTGTTGAGGTTGAGAATCAGTGTAGAGAAGTCAAGTGGCTGAATTAATATCCCAGTACATTTAAACAATTGAAGTGATTTAAATGGATTATTTGAAGAGCCAGTTCTAGCAAATGGGTATATCAAGCCATGAAAATGTCAGCTTACCTTGATAATGGGCACTGAAGCCTCTGTATCGATGGTTGCTATCAGTTACAAAGTGTAGTCTCAGCCAGTTCTTGTTGCTGACAATAGGAGATGGCATGTTCATTCCAGATAACCTAGAGGAAACAAGAGAAGAAAATCTTTAGCTTGTTACAGTTCAACCGTTCAGCAAAAAGATCTTCCTTCGTGACCTATTGTAGACATGCAGATCATGCTGAAACTAAAACCTCTGTTCCACCAAAACAACTCACAAAATCCTGCGTTCAGAAAAAAATTATGCCGGTGACAATTTGTTCGAAAACGATTTAACGATTAACTGTGTGAACAGCAACAGGCAGGAAACAAATGGGGAATAAAGCAATCACCACTTCATTATCGGTATTTCAATAACCATCGCCATTGTTAATAGCATAGGTCATGGTTAAAATTGACTGGAAAAAAAAATAGAAAAGAGAAAACTATTAAAATTGAATTACTTTTTGGGCAAGGAAATTGATAAAGTAATTAATGAGCAGTTCAGTAATAATTGTGGGCTAACCAACACTAACATAATACACTCACAACACTAACATAATACACTCACACTGGGAACTGCATCAGAAAAGAATGAGTAACACTATAAAAATGTAATGAGTTACATCTAAAAAGGTTTTTCAGATCTGTTACTCTAGCACTTGTCTTTTCAGTCACAATGTTGCTCACAATAAAAACATCTACACAAATAAAAAGCCTAATGATTTTTCCAGAGGTATTAGTGAAACATGTTACCTGTACTTCTCTTTGAAAAGTAGAAATAATTATTTTAAGCTATGCTATAAATGACAAAACAATTAACATAATTGTGTTATAAATATCAATTTGATGAGCTACTTTTCTTAAATTTGTCCGGTATATGTACTACTACTACTACTACTACTACAGTATTAGTACTATTACTAGTAAAAATATTGAGTAAACAAAGCAATAGAAAATAAAAGAAAAGAAAAAGAAAAGAAAACCAGCCAACCACCAAAAGTTCATTTAAGATTAATTAATATCTAATTTAAACAACAAAGCGCACTGGCGCTGTTTACCTTGCCTGGTTCACATCACTTTTGCGGTTGCCAGTTATGTAATTTATGTTCCAAATGTGTTTACTTCGTGCTATTTATTATTTATACAATGTTGCACGTTTCTTAGTGTTTGCTCACAGTACCCTTTCAATTCTGTATATAAAAGCTAAGTTTGATTGTGAGATTTAACCTTGTGCAAGGCACCAACTTCATGCACCTCAATAAGTCTACAGCTACCCACTGTGGTGAGCACATGTGCTCAATTATGCCCCTTAATTTGTGCAAACGTGTGTTTTTTTGCAAAGATTTGGTTAAATATGGAGGAATCATTCCTGTGCGTAAATAGGTAAAGTGGTGAAAAAGTATTCTATTTTTTTTTGTCCATTTGTCTAATTCTATTTAATTTGTCTTTTATTACCCTTCATATCCTGATTCCAGTATGGTACACTGTTACAGTAGTTATACATTTCATTACTACTACGTTAACTAGCATTATTACTATTTTATACAATTATAGTATTAATCATTAACTCATTTTAAATATCTAGCAGATGACTAATGATGACAAATACTAAATGCTGAGGTATGCATGTATACCACGTGTATATTAAGTTTGCAGTTGATTTATCAGGAATCACGACTTACGACAGAGGTCACACTAAAATTTCATCATCTTCCTCGCCCTCCACAAGACAGTCCCTCCTACCTTTATCCGGCTTTACCAATGTCTGACAGGATATGTCATTAAAAGCACATGGTCACATAAATCACTGTTTAATAGCCCACGCTGGAGGGCCACCATATCATTACCGTTATCACTCTAGCAGTGGGAGAACACCCAAGCAATAGAATGGACAATTGCTGTTTGGGAACTTCAGCGTGCGCAAGCCTAGTCACAGGATTTACTGCTTTAACTTTTTTAGGGCAAACAACTAAAAAAAAAACCTACACAACTAAACTAGGCTATATAAGTAGAACCCTGTTTCTAAATACAAAATGTAGCAAAAACGTTTTAAAGATTCAAGGACGACAAAAATGAAGTCAGAAATTTTACTAGAAATCATATCAACAAGTAATATATTTATATTAAAATAGAATTAAAAATAAATTATTAATGGCTTGTGAGATTAGCTTCCTTCTTCAAACAGGAGCTGTATAGTGCAAAATGTGATCAAGATGGAACAATGCCATTTACCTAAATCTAATTCAGGCAAAATCTTCAAGAAATTATGGTATGAGAAATTGTATTTTAATTGTATTTAATTGAAATTTTAATTGTATCATTTCAGGATGTATAAAACATTTAGGCCAAGCATTTTCAACATAATTCCTTTTGTTACAAAGTTGGAGATGTGTGTGGTGGTAACAACACACCAACCAAACAAGAGCAATCTGAATAGCTCAATACTAATATAACTTCTTAGTTTGTTTTATTCAGCTGTTCTCTCAAACACACATGATATCACAACTCAAGAACTATAATATTGGTTACACTAATTAGTAACATTTATTTGTAGGTGTGCTTGAGCTACAACACAAACTGGACTGACATGTTAATTGATTTACAGATGATGACAGATGATTTTCTTGCAGTTTACTAATGTGCAATGGTTGTTGTTGCTATTATCCTAAATGCACTAATTCACCAGGATCAGGGGGTACCATTCCGGGGTTTTTAGAGCATGTAAAAAGTCTGGAGGGTATTAGTTTCTGTTTTAGGGTTACTTTGCGTTGCACTTGTGTTAACCCAGAAACTGGATTTATTTTCTTTATCGTTTGTGTTTATAGTCTCTCCCTTTTTTATTAAATGTACTGTGCAGTCATTTAGAGCCTTTGGTGACCTCTTCCTTATGACTCTAGTTTGAATTTCGCTTTAGTGTAATGACTGCCTTCATGCATTGCATTCTCTCTGCAGCTCTGCACAATAATCATAAATCATAAATAATGAATTTAAACTTATTGGGCCTATAGCAAATGGAATAGAAAACAGGTGGAAATTAATGGCAATTAGCAAGACACACTCAATAAAGGAGTGGTTCTGCAGGTGGGGACCACAGACCACTTGTCAGCACCTATGCTGTCTAATGTTAATGCTAATGTTTTGGTCAGTTTTGAATGTTGGTGGTGCGTTCACACTCGTGGTAGCATGAGACGGACTCTACAACCCACACAAGTGGCTCAGGTAGTGCAGCTCATCCAGGATGGC
>JAOTRQ010000018.1:3747794-3760911 GCA_028565875.1 Hoplisoma paleatum | reverse complement strand
ATATATAACCACCTAAAATAACCGTTAAATGATTAGCAGTGGGAATTAGTGTGGCAGGATAAGGCCAGCTTTGATGGCTTTAACAGAGCTTGTAAGACTCTAGAGAGCTTGTAAGTCACTGTGACATTTCCGGGCCTTGGTATAGGCAGCATATACAGCCACCCAGGGAGACATCAAGATGAAAAGCATGCAGGAATGCTAAACAAACATTATATAAAGTGTGTGGAAAACCGGTCATGATCTTTGTGGACGTTCCATTAACCATTTATTGTAAAAAAAAAAAAAACAATCTGGCAGATATCTCACACACCCTGAGAGCTCTATACACTGCTAAAGGACAAGAAAATGATTGCAAATATCACAGTTTCAGTTTTTCATCATGTGTATGTGGAATATTGTTTATTTCATTAATGGAACATTGGTATGAATAGACACCATTGTGTTATTTGATCCCAATGATACAATATAGTGGTCATCGCATGGTAATTTCCTATTGTTTTTTGTTGTATTAAGGCAATAATCAATACTGCTACCAGCATGTATTATGAAATTATATGAGGAAAACAGGGAACCCATGTAAAAACATGCAATCAGGTCATCAAGTAATCATTTGTTTCTTCATGTTGTGCTCTTTTCCTCGGAGAGTCACATGGCCACACGCATCAGACATGAAAATTAGACATCAACAATGACAAAAGCTGAATAAAATCAGTATTCAAAGTAGAGTTTGTATGGACTGGCCAATAGTATATCAGAGCTGCTAAAAGGTTTAAGTAAACAACAAATTATCCACTCAGTTTGAAGATTAAGTCCATTATCGAAAGTAAGTGCAAAACTTTTTTTCTGACAGAGATATAATGAACTAAACTAAATAAACAAACTTAATAAATAAATGGACCATTCTCATTAAATCTCATCTGCAGCTGCTATTCGAGATTAGCTACATAACTAAACTGCTATTAACACAGAAATCACTGCTATTTAACGAAGAAAAGCAGGTCAACTAGCTATGACCAGCCTCTCCTAGAAAAAATCTTACATGTGATTGGCCAAATTTTCTGTCAGTTTGCTAATAGACTTACATTAAACAACCCAATAGAACCTCTTCAAATGAATGAAGCGAATCTTGCCTGTTCTAATGAGCATTTCTGATTGGATAGTAACAAGCAAGGCAAAAAAGTAACAAAGAAAACAAAAGAAGTGCTTTGACAGTGGGAAAGGTGGTCAGCTTATTCGCTCCAGATGTGCATGAATGAGGTTTGACCATCCATGACCCTGACTCATTCACCATTTACTACATGGACCAATTTGATTAATATTGATCAAGTTGTAGAGCCGCTGAGTTTTGTAGTCTGTCCCAGTTGTCTAGCCATCACAATTTGGTCATCGTCAAATCTCCTTAAATCCTTACAATAGCTCATTCATTGTTATTTTAACATCAACGTTGAGAATAAAATGTTAACTTGCCTCCTAAGATACTGTATCCCACCTATAAATGCCATATGATGAAGTGATAATCAGTGTTATTCATTTCATCAGCCGGTGACCATAATGCTATTCCTAACCTAAAATAGCACAAACCTCATCCATACCACAATAGGGACAATAACAAAAATGCATTACAGTAAAAAAAATTACAAAAGAAGAAACAAAAGATTGATGTGTTACTAATATAATATATATTGACGTTTTCCCGTTTGAGTCATATCCAGTTACCCGATTTGTAATTTGGCTTCTACTGCAGCATTTATGCACTTTTAATCTTAAAAAATCCATAAACATGGGACAGCCACCAGATGCATGCTCATGGCCAACTGCTTCTTTTCATTTATATAAGGCAGGTTTATTTGGGGATTCATTTTGCTTCTATAATCCTCATTATCTCTCACCTAATTGTGCAGGTGCATTTGATAAACCAGCAATTGAAGCAAACACTCGAAATCCCCATCAACATTCACAGCTTATAAACAAGCCTATCATATATGGCCACAATATAAATGCTCGATATATCAACTGTGGGTTTACTAGTGTTTATTACTGCTACATCTATACTGGAGCAGTGCAAATGAAATTACTCGGTACCCTAGTGGTTACAATACTAGAACAGTATTCAGTATGTTGTTGGTTCAAGCCCCATCACTACCAGTTTGCCAATGCTAGGTCCTTTATCAAGACCTTTAACCAACCATTGCTCAGACCTCATACTGTCATAGTTCTGCAAGTTTTGCACAAATGTGTCTTCTAAATGTTGAAGATTTATGTGATTGAAGTAAAATATAACTAACCAAAGAACACTTCTTTTTCCCCGAAACTAGCAAACTGCCATTGCTGGGCACCAAAATAAATGTGCTGGGTGACCCATGTACTGTGAGAGAAGCAATTCTTCACTGGCTGTATAGAATAAGATCCATTATTAGCAAATGACAGCCGTCAGCATGCTTCGTAATTTGCTAATTATCATCCTCTAATTAAAACAGGTAGCTGTATTCACACGGAAAATGTTTACATGAGAAAGTACACGCTCGCAAAGTCTACAGACAAAAGTAGCACACAGACATACACTCATGCAGAAACTCGATCAACTTCATATATGCCTGAGCTGTCTGAGGAGAGCAGGGAAGGCAACGAGTGAGAGAGAGAAGAGAGAGCCTAGTGAAAAGTAGGCAAGTCCTGCAGTGTTGTGTCACACCATTGGTCGCCTCATCAATCATGAGCGACTGTGGCCCAGACGGATGGGAGGCCGCTGGGAAGGAGCGTGCGTCTCTCCATCAAACTGATGTTTTGAAAGTAAGTAATCAGCGTTCTCCACGGGCACTCCTTCTGAGCCAAAGCACCTCTCCTTTACTCTTGCCCCCCATTTTCCCAGACTTCCTCCCTTCAAGTTCCATCTTCTATATTCGACACACATTGGAGTCAAGTTCTTTCACCTGACCGCAATCTAAAAGCTGAATTTTATCCAGCATTGCACAATGGGAGACACGAATCACTGTTTAAACTCTGTTTGTGCAAGGCTATAGCCAGAGAAAATGATAGAAGGTGAGGTTGCAACACCAAGTCATGTACACAAACTGTTACTTTTAGTTTATTTATGTTTAGTTTCTAAATATACCAGGCATTTCTTTACTCATATTTCCAGGGTCATTGCTGTTTGAACTGTGGTAGCACTTTTAAAATTTATATGGCTGTTTACCAACTTTGGTCCAATCACACAGTTTAAACATTTTAGTAGCAGGCAGGACACAACATTATGGCCTATATGGGCGACGTGCTGCACTATATAAACATTACAAAGCCATTACCTTGTCTCAGCTGCAGGTCTAACTGGTTGTGTGATGATCTGTGCACAACATGTCCAAAATGACATTGCTTTAGCAGTTTGGTGTAAAGAAAGTCTTACTGAAAACGTGATGTTAAAACATTGACTGGAAATAATATAAATTAGTCAGCACATTCAAACTTTTCTTCTCATTAAATACTTACATTATATGTAAGTATATTTATGTATATATTTGTATATTATATACAAATATAAATATGCTGGCAACAAAATCACACAAAAATCATCAATAAAATCAATTTTATTAACCAATGGAGGCCTGGATTTAGAGTCACACACAAAATTATAGTGGAAAAACACAATACGGGATGATTCAACTTTGATGTAATGCCCTTAAAACAAAGCCCCCACATGCCTGTATGACCTCCCTACAACACCTGATGCTCCTGATGAGCTGGCGGATGGTCTCCTTAGGGATCTCCTTCCAAATCTGGACTAAAGCAGCCGCCAACTCCTGGACAGTTTGTGGTGCAACGTGACGTTGGTAGATGGAACAAGACATGATGTCCCAGATGTACTTAATCTTATTCAGGTCTGGGGACATTTGCTGACACACTCCAACCCCATGAGGTCTAGCATTGTCCTGCATTAAAAAGAACCTATGACCGATCACAACAGCATATGGTCTCTTAAAGGGTCTGGGAATCTCATCTTGTTACCTCATGGCAGTTAGGCTACCTCCTGAGACCACATGGAGTGTGGCCCTCTAAAGAAACGCTACCCAACACCATTTCTTACCCCCTGCCAAACCAGCTATGCTAAAGAATGTTGCAGACAGCAGATCGCTCTCTACAACATCTCCAGACTCTGTCACATGTGCTCATTGTGAACCTGCTTTTATCTGAGATCAGCATAGGGCAACAGGGGCGAATTTGCCAATCCTGGTGTTTTCTGGCAAATGCCAAGTGTCCTGCATAGAGTTGAGTTATGAGTACAATCTGCATCTGTTGACATTGGGCTATGATACAATCCTCATTTCGATTTCTAACTATGTGTGCAGACACATGCTCATATGTGGCCTGCTGGAGGTCACATTGCAAGGCTCAAGCAGTGCTCTTTCCTTGCACAAAAGCAGATGTAGTGGTCCCTCTGTCTTGATGCCCACCTACGACTTTCTCCATGTCGCCTGGAGTTCTGGCTTGTCTCCTGCTAGCGTCTCCAGCCTCTGGACACCATGCTGACAGACACAGCGAACTTACAGCCACAGCATCAATATGCCATCCTGGATGAGCTGCGCTACCTGAGCCACTTGTGTGGGTTGTAGAGTCTGTCTCATGATACCTCAAGTGTGAAAGCACCAGCAATATTCAAAAGTGACTAAAACATTAGCCAGAAGTGGAGAAGTGGTCTGTAGTCCCCACCTGCAGAACCACTACTTTATTATGTCTTGCGAATTGTCAATAATTTCCACCTGTTGTCTGCATGTGTATTAGCATAACAACATTTGATTTTAAATGTTAGTAAAGCACAATGGGTACCCCACTGTGGGTGGGTATGATTGTAGTTTTTTCTGCCTAACATTTGAAAGTAGTTGGGGTTCATTTGAAGTGAAACAAGCCACGTCAGTGCCACTGTCTGTGTGTGAATGTGGTACTGTGTGTCATGCACAAACTAGTGGAATAAACTGAAAAGCAGCGTAATGGAGACATTATTTTATAAAAAAAATAAAAATCATTTTATAAATACTCAGTGAGTTTAATGTGCATCTCAAGCTGTGGTCTGTCCACTCCAGATCTAAATAATAAGGTATGTGCTATCATGTGTTGAGCATCTTGTTATAAATCCTAGGGACGGTATTTTTGTATCACTCCAAGTATGCTGAACTCTACAACATGAAGAAATCCGTCTTACATGTGTATGTGGAATTTCATACGATTTATTTGTTTTGTTTTATGAGTCTGTTAACTCTAAAGTTAATGTGCAAAATATGCAAAATAATGCAGCACATTTCCCTTACTGTGTAAAAAAAAACAGAAATGACATTTTAAAACAACTCAACTCAAACATTACATAAAGAAATAAATTATTCTAATAACGAAAATATCCTCACATAAACTCATTTGGAGACCTGGCTACCCAGCAAGTGCTGTCGACTACGCAAGGGGCCAATGTCCTCAAATTATGTATAATATTTTTGCTACTATGTTTACTATATTGCTGTATCCATCACTATATAAGATAGGCTACACAAAATTATACCTGCGTATAAGTGACGCCGTTTTAGCGCTGACCCTCCAACAGTGAGGTGTACCATTAACACATAAAATACATTTTGTGGTTAGATATGGTTACATAATTTGCTACAATTGTTTAAGAACTCTAAAAAGACTATAAAAACCTCATCTTTTTTTCTTCCTTAACTGCAGTCCACTTAGCTAATCCTTCAGAGCTCAGAAGATAGTCAGGCAGAACAGCAGCTTTCCTGGTATTAAGCTTGCTGGTCACATCACTTGTATAGAAGTGCTGTGTTTGGCTGAGCCCCAGAACCTCCATTTTAAGGATCAGAAGGACCGAACATGCTGGAGGAGATGACGGAAATATGGCATATAGCAGAATAAATGGACCCCTCGCACCAGCTAATGACACCCCAATGCTTTTATTCAGACACATATTTCACCCGAAGGTTCTTGCTCAACACTGGCAAAAGCCCTTTCAATGAAGCGTATATTTACAGTGAGTGATAGGCTCCAGCAAATATCACTTAAGCTCAACCTGCAGGTTGCTCTGTTAAATCTGCTGATTTAGTGGTGTTTCAGACTGACATTGCACTGCTTTGTTCACAGAGCGCAACAAAAGCTAGCTGATCATGACAAGGTTGAAGGATTCTCTATCAGAAAGTACACATGCAAGCAAATGAAACTCACTACCATTACAGCTCGCAGTTGGTTTTATTAAAATGGAATTTTGGATGATGCTTGAGGGATAATATTGTGGGATGTGGTGTTTCAGTATGTGTAAGTATATTGTGATAAAGCCCTAGTTCTGGGTACATGTATATGTGCAAGTGATTTAATTTAATAGTTCAATAAGCATTTGATACTGAAAGTGAAAATATTTGAATTATATAGCAGACAATGGAATGAATTCTTCAATTTCCCTGAGGGAACCACCCAAAGGGATCAATAAAGTTCTATCTATATATCTATCTATCTCAAGGGCCTTTCTCTGGAGCCCAAATAAAAGGACATGAAGCCGCAACCATATGATTGCTAGTCCAGAAACTTAACCAGAGCAGAAGCATTACCATGGATGATTATATATATTATATTATATCATATGCACTTGTAAACATGTGATCATTAATAAACTTAAGTGACAGAATTGTTGAACAGAATATTTATTCTAGTTCTCTAATGCATCATATAGACAACAACATTCCAGTTGGGTCTATAATCCGTCTGCATCAGATGCTTTCTAAAAACCTATCAAAAAGCTAGATGAGGATGCACGATTTAGCATGACTTTCAGACCTAACTGGCAACCTTTTATGAAATGGCAAGCACTTGACACTGATTGACTGCCTTTGCTGCCACTCAAAAGAATGTACCTTGGCTGGCTTCTAAACACGGACAGGCCAATTTATAGTTATTGCATATTTACAGAGTCAGCTCTACATACTGTAAATAAGGACATAGGTACAAATATTGTACATAATGCTCACCGTTTTGAACCAGAATTGGAAGAGGTTATCAAATTGGAAGAAGAAGAACCATGGTAAAGGCTGGATTTAAACATTTCTGAGCGTTAATGGTATCGCAAAGTCGAAAATAATCTGCTATGTAACATCAAACGTTGCAATAAGTTGAACCTGTTTGAAATTAGCCCAGGAGGTTAAATGAGTTGAGCAAAGTAACAATAGTTTGTGGTTGAATGTAGTTGAAATCATTAAACATGAATAGCGGCCAGACATCTTGTGCATTTATTTAAGTGGGTGGGTTATGAAAAGTTAGCACAACACTAACACATCCTTAAAAACACACCCCTCACTATTTCACCCTGAACTTCGTAAACACTGCTGCAATTTACTTGCCGTAAAAAGCGTGATGGTGGCTGTATGCAAATTTTTGTGAAAGGGAGGGAATGGAATGGGAGGGGGGGCATTTTACATCATTTATTTCTATGTTGTTCAGAATGGCCCGAATTCTGGCAGGTTTTCGAAAAGAACATTTTCTATGAAATTAAATGTACAGCATGGCGAGTACAAGTTTGCATGTTCACTGTGGCTAGATTACATCATTTAACAAAGACAATGTACAAATAGGTTTTGATCACGTTTAAGGCCAGCTTGAATGTACATATTAAAACCTGGCCGTTGTCCTTGCAGCTATAAAATATCATACGATCAGGTTTGAAGCTTGGTTGAATGTATTGGGTGACAGCTGTGCTTTGGCAGCTTGTAATTCATGGCATATATCTGTATGGGTGGCCCTAACATTATATCTGACCATCTGGATTAATTTCCTCTCAGCATCATGTGCCAGGGTTTCCTGACCTTGGGAAAGGGACCACTTTTCTTCCACTTACAAATAATTACTGGTACAGATTATATTGGAACTTGTTAAGAAGTGGCTCAAATTAAGAATATTACATTTATATTTATAGCCTTTAATGGGCACTTATCCAAAATTACTAATGACTAGGTGCACTTAAGGAAACAACTTGGCTTGAACTAATTTGCAATGGCTTTCTGATTGGTTGTGCCTTAACCAGACATAACACCAGCTACTACATTAACTAATATCATGCAGGCTGTTAATATTCTTGCTTACTTAGTTATGTTAAGAATGTCCACATTTTATCATTAGCAGTATTGTCCAGTAATAAACAAACCTATATTCACCTTTGATACGGTCATGATATTTTCCTATTAATACTCTCAAACATATAAGTGTCAAGCAAAACACGATCATGGTTGAAGTTATATGTCTCTGGGCATTTATTTAAGGTATCATGGCTAGGACAGCTGTCCTCAGGCCACTCTCTATCCACTGGAGTTCCCCAAGGCTCAGTATTGGGACCCATTTGGTTTGCGGCTACACTGATGACACTCGGCTACATCTTTTTTTCTGCCTGATAAAACTTCAATCTTGGTGTTGATATCGCAAGACATATCCTCACAAATATATCATCGTGGATGTAGAAATACCAACATTGTTTTGCTCTTTTTTATATTTTAAAATGGGTAAACTAAACCAATCCAAAACTAAACTACGGTTTAATCCAGCAAAACACAACTGTTCAACATAACGTTAATAAAACAATTGACCCAAATTTACTTTCTCGTATTAGGGTTGCCAGGAGCCTGGGCATTATGATTGATCACTAGCTATCCTTGATTGACCATGTTACCACGGTCCTTTGCTTCTGATGCTCTGCGCTGTACAACATTCGACAAATTTGACTGTTCCTGTCGCACCCGTCGCACTCTGGTACAAGCTGTGGTCATTTCTCCCCTGGACTAATGTAAATCCGTGCTAAATGGGCCAGAACACTGTGAAATGTCTGGTCTGTAACCAACCCAAATGGGCAAATGTCACTCTAGTGCTTATTGAGCTACATTGGCTCTCGATTGCTGCTTGCACAAGGACAACTTATACTAGGTCCTTAAGGCTCATGTTACCACCCCCAGTTATGCACTTGGACACATCTTGATTGGAGGATGTGAAACAGAATTTACAATCTATAATGGATTTCTTTCACCAAGAATGCTTTTCATGCCATTGACAATTTATCATTTGCAATTGATCTACAGTAAAAGAGTACCACAGAATGTAAAAGGACATAATTTGATGACTTGATATGAATGACTGGTCTTACATATTACATTTTTCAGTATTTAGCAGACACTCATCAAGAAAAACTTGCAAACGTACTGTAGTTTTGGTTCTTATTTTTTTGTATTCATTTTCTTTTTTTTGAGTTAGCTTGGGCTTGACAGAACACATTTATTTTAGCCTCAAATTAATTATAAGTTTAGTTAGATCAGTTTGTCAGTATATCTTTCAAACTGTGAATTGCTCATTAATAACATACAATTACAACTATTACCAACATGGCTCAAGCAACTGAAGCAAACCCGAATTTACAGTATAAATTCCACATGGCTTTTTTTTACAATTAGGCTACTATTAAAACAATTAAAGAGAAAAGAGTTCCGTGATGGAATCACATCTATTTATAATAATCAGCAACAGAACAAATATAAACAGACACTCACTAGCATAAAAAACGCCCCCAAAAGGAGCACAGACATGGCGGTATGTGAAGAACCAACATCCTACCATTATAGAAATCTTGCTTGTCTTAATCTTAAACCGTTGCATCGTATGTCTTGTTAAGGCACCAATATTGATTCATAAAAAGGCAGAAGGTATTTGCCTTTTATTTGGAATGGGGGGAAATAATCTAAAAGAGTGTAACGAAGTGAAAAGTTTGGGTCCAATAGTCATCTGTGTGATAGATGAAGAGTTGAAGAGTTTGAAGAATGAGTGTTTGCCATATTTACATAAAATATGTTAGGGGGTCTGCCCTATTCTGAAAAAGAACAAAAAACTGTAATTCTCAAATACAGTCATGAACTGGTCTATAGACTTAAATATTACTGAGGCAATGTGAAAAAAAAAGAAAAAATGCCAAAAGACAACTATGGAAAGTGCTAAAATAAGTCTCAACAATATAAAAAAAACTATCAAGTCTTACAACAAGAATTCAAGATGAACTTGGTGTCCAAAGAAGTCACAATAAATACTGACTTTGTGTATAACCATTGTGTTCTGAGTTTTTATGACCATTCTAATTGTGCTCCATACCCAATGTCTGATAAGAAGTGTTGTCATCAAGTTCCAGTAGTGGGAATAGTTCTTATTGGAATGCTCAGAGATTTTTGGGCTCGAGTACTATGACATGAGGTATAGTGGGTTAATATGATAAAATCATAATACAGTATCATAATAGTGGGTTAATATGATAAAATATAATACAGAATTGACCAAAGTAAGAAATTGTTTTATTTTCATTAGAATTTTTGTAGACACACAGATGAATCAGCCAGCAGAAAGTACAGTACATACAGTGTACACACACACGCATGCACGCATACATGCACGCATGTACGAATATATGCTGTTACATTTGATCTCCTTGTAGTATGTTTCAAGTCTTTTAATTTTTTCACAGATTAAATTTAACTGCACATTTGAACATAAAACTATATTATTACTAAAAGATAAACCACAATTAACTTGCACCGTTGGTGTGAGACAGAAGTGGCATTATGTTTTATTAGTAATTACAGTGTTTATTTACAAATTCAAATTTACAAATTAACTACAAAAAAGATGCCAACAAATAGCTTCTCAAACCAAACATAAATTAAGTGCATAGCTTTTATCCACCCAAGAAATTTACATTAATATGAATGGGTTTCTTAAATTATACATTAAAATGAAGCCATTAAACTTAATTAGAATGGCCTTTAAAATAACAAGATTTTATTTTATAAAACATTAAGTGATAAAGGTACATGAATGGATCTAATAGGGCCATGATATTATTGTTAATTTAATAGGCATAATACAATAATGGCCTAACTTCCCATAACTCACCTTCTGGAGATCATTTTAAAAGAACAGACACAACACTGATTAAACAACAACCAACGTTTTGTGACTAAGAGCTAAATAAGCAAAAGCATCAGATTGCCTACTTCTGAATTGATGGATAAAGTCAAGGTCAGTTTCTTTGTCCATGGCTCAGCAGTTCTGGAATAACAAACCTTTATTTTTGTGTTGTGGTTAAGCTAAGTACTGCTCTGATGTAAACAAAGGCAAAAAGAAACAGCACTTATCTTTACAAATGTACTCAGACGGATATATATCATGTATCAAAAAGCATGTATCCTTATTAGAGCTTTTAATGGCTTGGATAGTATTTTTGATCTTTAAGTACATCATGATCATTTAAAAAATCTATTATTTAATTATTAAGTCATTAAATCAAATTAAATATGAATAAATCATGAATACAATTAATCAATGATGAGTCCATAAAAGCACACTGGTGCTTCTGAGCAGCAGTACTGTATAAAACAATGTACAGGATGTGCTTAATTTCATGTGCTGTTATATTGATTTCGTATTTTATTATGAACAGTGAGAGGACTTGCAGTGCTTAAAGCAATAAGATTTAAAAACTTTCTTCTGTTTATTAAAATTACAACTGATTTCATTATTTTACATAGTTAAAGAAAATAGAAAAATATCACACCGGGCTGTCAGTTACTTTTTTGTCAGAAGAAAACCAGTTAGGCAAACCAGTACAATGAACCATTAACTGAAGTGTAATCCAATTGTAGAAATTTTTCTTCACCGTTGTGCTTTTACAGATGTAAGAATTATTCCTCTGTATTTTACCTAATCTGTGCAGTGAAACACACATTTACATACACTAGTAAACACACACTAGGGGGCAGCAGTGAATCAGCATGGTGGTCTGTCATACCAGATCTGTGTTTGAGGGGAAAAAAAAAAACATCAGCAAAATAGTGTCACGTTGTGTCCGTTTGGTCCAAGTCTGAAATCGGCACAACACCTAAAATACAGAGTAGATAAGACGTGACAAGTTTGTGAATAAAACGCTTCTGTAAATTCTATTTAAACTCTAGTAAAACTAAATCTGTGTGAAAAGTGAGAACAAATCCAAGTAAAAGAAGACAGCTAGTCAGCCCAGTCTAACCTAATGTATTCTTGTTTTGAAATGATTAGTAACCATTGTTTTATGTGACTCTTGAGCAAACTTCAATTACTTCTTGAAGCATCTTTTTAAAAGAAAGATTATAAATCCGAGATCAGTGTGAACATACTGTGTTCTATGAGCCTGTCGAGTGTTTTCTGCAATTCTTAAAGTGGGTGAGGTTTCATCATTTTAATTAAATTGCAATGTGATTCTATGACTTACACAGGATACATACCGAATAGAAACGTAGGCACTACACTGGCATATAGTGTGTCGGTCGAGAAAACACTGAACTTTCAGAGGTACATAGAGGCAATAATCAAACACCTAAACGTAGCAACAATGTATTTTACTGTCTGGGAAAGCAAAACTGAACTAAATATGTAACATTTATTATGATGTGACTAGTGATAAAATGTAAACTTTTTATAACTATTTAAGTGTGTGATGTATGTTAACCAATGTTTGCCAATGGTTCTCCGGTACATGACTTCAAGAAACCACAGTTCTTCCAGGAGAAAAAAGAAAAACATTAAAGTCACAACACATACAAGTTTAATCACTTAGACTTCCTTGTTCTCCTATTCCCTGAACCGACTGGCTTTTTGTTGTTGAATAGCTTTGTTGTGAAGGTTGAACAAAGCAGAAACAGATTTACATGGACCTAGTAGGTACAGATTGATTTTTTACGTTCTGTTATTCTTATTCGGGGTTATTACTCAAGTTTTTTATATGACCCAGAAACTTTAATACATGCTTGGCTTTGAAGAACTATTAGAATTGTTAATATGCTAAGCAAATAAATTGTAATCATGGATGAATTATTCAAGATATAACCAAAGCACAAAGGTAAATGTGCAGGATTTTCCACTAGCACAAAGAGACTAAACTCTTCGGTTGCTTAGGCGCCAGTTAAGCCACTTGGATGCACAAACCTGGTCCTAATTCTACAATCACCGTGGCAATACCTAACATTATACAACAGGTAGTTCCGACCTCGCAATCTGATTGGTTGAGAAGAGTTCTAGCCGTGATGATATTTCGCGA
>JAOTRQ010000018.1:3735460-3745761 GCA_028565875.1 Hoplisoma paleatum | reverse complement strand
AATACTACAGAAAAAGAATTCCAGAATTTACACACACACAAAAAAAAAAGGCAATGGAAATCTGGACAGAGCGATTAAATACATAAATGATACTGAGCCATAGAGGTAAAGAAAACGATAAGGAAAGAGGACTCGTGAGACTTGTGGAGCGGCAAACTGCATGCTGTTTAACAGCTGGAAGCTGACAAGCATGTGCAACTGCGCCACAAGCAGGGCGCCTAATCCCAAGAGACCCCCATGAGGTGACCCTAGCCTAGCTTACTTCCTCTGCAGGGTATAAAACATGCTGCAACACGCAAATTTACAAACACAGGTGAAAGCAACAAATACTATAAGCCTACCTGCAATGTTAATGCCTTTCCGCAAAGTAGTATCTTTGACAACACTGCTCTACATTACAGGAGTCTGAGAATAGTCTCGTTGTTTTTTTTTTACTACTGAAGCTTATAAAGAAACAGCACCTAAACCCACAGAAGTAAAGAATTTTTATAATTAATCTTTGGCAAAAGCCCCCCAAAAAGAGCTGAATCTGAATACACAGACCACCTTCACTGTGCTATAATATGCTGTATATAAGCATACACAGCAGAATACATAGGACTGGTAAAGAATTAACATAAAGACAAAAATATAACATGCAAATAATCACATCATCTCAAAATAATGAAAGCATGTAAAATACACTTTTAACCACTAAAGATTCTTTAGTAGTAAATGTGATGCATCATATTTTCCCCATGACTGATGATGCACACGGCTGAGGGAGAAACACACAGAGATACTCTACTCTACTACCCAGAGATGGAATGTGATTTTTTTTTATATGAAATGTCATGGTTTCATCACAAATAAAGCGACTTTTGGGAGTATAAATTTAGGCTTAAGTCTTCGTCTTTAAGTGTATAGGAATAATGCAAGTAAAATATACTTGACAATCATCACATAAAAGTATACAGTGTTTAATTTACATATGCACTCAATATGGCCAACTAATAAAACAATAGTCAGCTTAGTAGTCATGCTAGTCTGTATCGATTGAGATTAAATTAATTAAATACAACAGAAATGTGTGTGTGTGTGTGTGTGTGTGTGTGTGTGTTTATGGGATCAATACAATATGGGAAATACATGCTTTTGCAACCATATAGTAAATGATAGAAGACGACTCTTTCAAGGTTCACTTCTCACCAGTTAGTCCTACTTTAACATAGTCAATCTTTTACATAGTCAATCTTTTACAAATCTGCTCTGACTTTACAGTTTAATAATCCAACTACATTCTTGGAAAAACAAGAATTTAGGAAAAAAGCATTTAGGCTGCAACACATTATGGTTTACGCAGAACCTCCTCCTACGGCGATAACTGACTCAAAGTAGGATAGACCCAAACAAAAACAAAAAACTTGAAAGCACTTTTCATATTCTCTTTTGCGTTCATGTCCCAGTTTACTTCGAACTCATTGTGCAGTAAATCAACGCTATGTCCATAAATCTGCATTTTATTTCTGCGGCAAATATGAAGGGGGGAAAATACTCAAGGTGATCCTCAAAGTCAAATGAAATGGATTAACACGAGGCTTCAGCTGACGCAGAGCAAGTAACAGTTAAGTCATCAAATATTTAAAAATGAACAATCTGCTTGGTGAGCGGTACTCACCTCGTCCTGAAGTTAGCCGGATGAGGATGTCCATCATACAAGGATAAAAAATCATATTCCTCCTCCACTGCGAATGATTGAAAGACTATTTGAATGCGGTTGCCTTCCTCTGCTACAACAACCCACGTACAGTTTGCCCCATTAGGGTAACCATAAGGAAAACCAGGGCTTTCAATGGTCCCATTCCTGCCTTTTAATGTCCCACCACATGTATATATAAAACCTGAAAGAAAAGAGAGAGAAACAAAATATAACTAGTCGGTTCTAAAAACAAAGACGATAGGGCCAGTTATTCAAAGATGCACAAAAACATACATCCCAAAAGAATAATACATTCATTATACCAATCTTTACTTAAATTCAGTGTATTGCCTTATTTAATATAGCCCAAAATTTATATCTTTAGATGCACAGAAGCTTTAGAAGCTTTATTGTAAACATACAATCCAAAATAAGTCCCCACACAGTGTGAAAAACAAAATTTAAATTTAGAATTTCATTTATGCTAAAAATAGCTTTATACATTTACTTTGACTACATTTGATTACACTATGAATATAAATTATGTCAATTTTTATTTGGATACAAGTTTGGGAAATTAGGAGGTCAGGGTAGTACTATGAGCATGTTAGATATGCCCATTATATTTTTGGGTATATTTTGATGTGTAAATTGTTCTACTAACCATTACTGGATCAGCTGAACCTCGAGCTCATTTAAAAGTCATAATACATAGTAAGAAATGCTAACTATGAGGTAATTGCTACAGCATACAGAATT
Source organism: Hoplisoma paleatum (assembly GCA_028565875.1). NCBI lineage: Eukaryota > Metazoa > Chordata > Actinopteri > Siluriformes > Callichthyidae > Hoplisoma > Hoplisoma paleatum. The sequence goes on along the minus strand of JAOTRQ010000018.1, from coordinate 3,743,324 downwards.
GACAGCTTAAATGAATCAAAATGCTTTACCAGAACTATGAAAACCGAGTGTTGCAAGAACGTAGGGGGTGTTTCATGTATGTGGTGTGTGCGTGCGTGCGTGCGTGCGCTCTTGGAACAATCTTCGATCAGTCTTCCTTCACCCTGGAGATGTCTAATTGGTGTGCAGGTAGCATTAGCTTACATGCAGCATTATTCTTAGTACGACACTTAAACAGTGTAATTTAGTGGATTAAGTGATGCTCATGAGAAAAAGTACTAGATAACAAAACATAGTTATTAACTTATTTAATACAGAACATGATAGAAATGATTGTGAAAAGCCTGTTCATTTTCCCATTGAAATTTTTATTTAGATCCAGAACACCAAATATGGTCATACAGAGAACTACAAAATGATGCACATTTTACTGGTCTCTGCAATAGAGAATTCATACCCAAAAAGACAGAAGTATTGTGAGTAATTCAAAACTAGTTCTCTATAGTTTTCACATTAACTGAAAGCTTAGACAACCTTAAAGTGTTTCATTAGCGTATCTTCGTTTAATTACAAAGAATAAGAGAAGCTAATACATACATGCTACATTTATGCATTTACATGCTACTTATGTGAATAAAAATAGACACCAGCACCCTAAAACCAAAAAGAATTTGCATATGGTGGCCACACACAATTACTTTCACCTTATCCCTCGTAAACAATGTTTTGCTATTGTCCGCATTACTGCTGCTAACATGAGGCCATACAAGAATGTTTATAGTCTCCCAATACAGTCTAAAATGCATAGAAGATATATTGCGGAACTGTTATACTCAGAGAGCTGGACAGAACTATAGAAAAGGACATTAGTCCAAAAGCAAGAGCTGAACAAATGACATGTTGAGAGTTACTGGGATGCATGGCTCTATGAGAGTAGCACGAGGGTCTGACATCATCTAGCAGTACCTGTGCTCAAAGACTAGCGTAATTGGCATATTGCAAAGCATTTATCATTCAAATCCTCATGTTTTGTTTAAATCAGCCGAAAACAACTTTTTTATATTCTCAGCAGAGGGGATCTTGAAAATTCTTGATTGCAGCTGAATATACGGAGTGAAATACGTTTCAGCACAGTGACAGTATTCTCATTAATGAGGGTGTGGTAACACCACAACACTGCTTGCAAGCTTAAACAGTGCAGCTTACGCACTGTGACCTCACCCTCTGTTAATAACCCAAATAAATCACATAGCTGGCAGCATCGCAGACTGAGGACTCCGCTTCCTTTGTATCTGAATGAGGCTATGAAATAAAGCAACATGACTTCTGTAATAAAAATACACATTTCCATTATGTTACAGATGAGCTACGCAAAAAGTGCATATGATACAAAAAGTACTATTAATCTACAATAAATATTATTAGTCAGTGCATATTATACATTGAATTTGCAACCATTCGCTACTAAACCCACTAAGTATTTTCACTCCATAAACATAAGCTGTATATAATCAAACTATTGTGCATTTTGATATATTGAGGCTCAATACAAATGAAATTCTGGGGCAGCCATGACCAGGTGGTTAGAGAACCTGTGGGACTGTGATCGGAAAGTTACCCGTTCGATTAGGAAAGTCAACAAGCTAACTGCTCTTTGGGCGCCATGGTTTGGACTGCCCATCGCTCCAGGTACATGTGCTTACTACTTTTCTCCGGTGTCTGTTTCCCTGCATGGTTTGAGTTACATCTAGACAAACATCATATAATACAAGACAATGCGCCCAATGAATCATCCAAAACCTTGCTTAAAATGATTGGTCTTTGAATCCTGTTTTAAAAAAGAGCAACAACCTCAAATGCTCAATTCCTATGATTATTTTATTGGGGACGAGGAACAGGCACCAGATTTAGAATCTAAGAAGACATGCCAATATGATGAGGGTGTGAGTAGTAACTGATGGAGTCTGAAAGAGCTCACAGTCTAAATTTAACGCCCTATGATACACACCACTTTAAACAGTTCATAAAAGCAGCTTTAAAGTGAAGAAACTTTTCATGTAATGATGTGAAAGCAGCTAATAAACAATGGCTGCACTTATAACCAAAAACATTAGACAAAACCACAAAAAAGTGACTAAAGTTTTAATAAGTGCATGGACTTAAACTCTAACTATTATTTATTTTTTTCTTTTTGGCTAATACCAGATGCCCTTTCTGACACAACCCATCTTATGTATCGGAGCTTGAGACCAGCAATACGATGCACTGGTACTTTTTGAACAATTCAGCCTTCAGTTTTGAGATGTTTATAGACTGTGGGATTAACCCCACACAGACAATGAGAACACAGGGCAAACACAGACACAGAAACTGGACTGCCAGGGATAATAGCCAAGACCTTAGTGCTTCCCACCTTGCTACAATGACACCCCTTGTAGGGATAAACTTAAATGAACAAATGCACTGAAATGCCTTGGGTGAGCAAATAAAAGATAATTACAGTAACAGTCTTGAAAGGTTTGAAGGTGTAAAATGGAGTTTCGTCTTGATATGTGTACATCAACATCTTCACTCTAAGTATGGGGTGATGAATGTCAAACTGAAAGAATTGTCTCTAAAGAGAAGTGCGAGGACCTGTCACATACCTGCAATGCTATCCTGACATTTTAACTCGCCCATTTAACATCCATCACACTCTTGACCCAGGTCAGTCCAATCTCATTCTGTCACAGGTGTGAATCTCACACAGCATTCAGATAGCTAAATAATGAAGCGCTTTGGGCACAGGTCTAGAAATCATATACTACGATTTCTCCAGTAAATTCAAACATCAAAAATCCTAATATTTAACTGGTAAGGATCCTTAAATATTGTATATATGTATTGCATTATTTATAGGTAAACTTTATATATTAGCAGCATCTTCATCTTTGTGTTCAAGCATTGATGCACAGTCATATTTCCTGGAAAGGTTTACATCACGATTGCCCCATATGTCAACAGGGATCTACCTGCACAGGTCAACATCAGTTTGAGAAATACACTTTATTATTATCAGTTCTGAAAGTGAACAGGTCACGACAAAAGTGCCTTTGAGGGTACCTAAGGCACCACAGCTAAAGCACCACGGTGCCCGGGGATCAGTTAGGGGTTAGGTGTCTTGTGCTCAAGGGCACTTCAGTCGTGACCTGTTCACTCTCTGAATTATACCCAGCAACCTTCCGATCATAAACCCAGTAGTTCTCTAATCGCCAGGTCACGGTTTTCCTGGATAGTGTGTTTCAGTGCACTGATTGGGTTTAATGTAAAAGATTTGATTCTGCTGTGTATGAAAGCACAAGGGTAAAAAGTAAAAAAAAAAGATATTACCTGTCGTACCCATGCCAGAGTGGCTTTTCTCCTAGTTTGAAAATGCACTGTAGTGAATACATTGACAGTCAAATTTTTCCCATTTGAACATTTTAATAAAATTTGATACCCCAGTTCATGGTATTTAAAATGGTGTTTTAATGTACACTGTGTATCATTCCATGATTTGTGTTTTGGATTTGTGCTTCAAATCCACCAATTCAATCAAATGTAATCAGTAATCTTTGAGTAAAAAGCAACACTACTTCAACAATATCCTACACTATGTTTTTTTTTAATATTCTAGATTAAGATATTAGTTAAGTGATGCAGGTTACATGTAAATGTCCTTCTGTGTAGAACTTTGTAGACAAACATGTAGCGCCAGGGTCTCAAACCCATCCAGTGACTGTTAGATTTTATTCCAACCAGATTTTACTAGTGTAATTAGCTGGTCTCAGTTAGACAGATGATTATTTGATTTCCTGGGTTGGTTAGAACAAAGACCAGCAGCCATACCAGCACTAGTGTTGTAGGATGACACTATTTTAGTTTCTCAGACAGTTTTCTTCTCCAGTCATTCAAGAAGAAATGCTCAGAACTAAACAATCAATAACGCCAGACAGTTTAATGAAAGAAAAAAGATTTACATAAACTGTAACCAAACTAATCTGACTGGGAATTTGGGTGAACTGATAAATTTGGGTGTCATTATAGTAGACGGAACGGATAGTGCGTTTTGCATGCTTATTCTTCTTGACTTATTTTGCATGTCACTTAACAGATTTGTTCAGTACAAGACATGAACTTCGGGGCACGTGTACGAGCTGCTGCCTGCCACTCCATATTGCTCAGATGCTCCAACATGATTCTCTGTGAAGGCCAACAACACTTCAGGCCCTAATTGCACTAAAAGCTGCCATAATAAATTAGCACCTATATGGTGTGAAATAAAAGCCATGTTTCTCATTCGGACAGACAGACAGACACACACACAGACACACACACACACACACACACACACACACACACACACACACACTGATTGATGATACAAAAGTTATGAATGTGGCTATAGAGACAAATTAGTGTGTAGGAGAAAATATTGATAGGAGACAGCCATTCAGAAAAAAAGTATAAACAGCAGCTAAAGAAAGTTAGGAAAAACTGGGAGGTGATTCATGTGATTTCTAGGATTGATTTCAACACCCTCCTATGGTCAATAAGCATGACATATTTTGAACTCTAAAGCAGAACTTGTTTCTTAGTGGTAATGAAGCAATCATTGTTGAATGTAAAGTGAAAAACACACTTAAGACCATTTTAAGAGCAAGTAGAAATAAAGCTGAATATAAAATTTGAAGTAAAATAGAAGAAATATAAATTATATTCTATAAATATATCTTCTGAGTAAATGAGTAAAGTCAAAGACATTACCTAGTAAATAACATCCTGAAGTGGTAGACTGTGAGCAAGATCAGCAACTGGGAATGGCAACACTGATTGGGGTTGACAGCGATGCAAGCAGTGAACTTGTGCTAGATTGAGGGGGATGTTGTAAGCTGCTATAGGGAGAGTGGTCTACAATGAGAACAGACGAGATGCAGCTAGCTGGGAGGCCAAGATACCCAAGGAGGTCTTGCAGATCAATTGAATGTCCTAATAGTAAATATGGTAACATCCCTGCACAGCTGTCAGGTGCATTTAATGTTTCAATGATGGTAATGCAAAACAGCAAATCCACCCCGCATATGCTCCGCCACTAAAAGACTATTTTGTGATGGCGTTCCACAGAAGTTTATACACGCATATACACAAGTACAGGATTAGCATCTGGAATGTTGCTGGTTCAAACTCTTCAAAATTGCAATGCAATTTACTATTTTGTTAGATAAAAAACAAGAAGAAAGTATTTGTGATTATTGTGTCTTTATTTAAACAATACAATATTTATAAGAAGGCTACACACTATACCAAAAATACTAGTCATGATTTGTACTAAAAATACATATAATGCCCTATTTAGTCCAGGTAACTCTATTCTTTCAAAATTGTTGGTGATCAAGTCAGGAGTGTGTGAGGTCAGAAGTGTTGAAATTCCAATTAATTTTAGACATATCCAACATATGTTAGTATGAATGTGTCTGAGAAGCCTAAACTACAAAGCGAGGACCTTACAACATAATGTAATCTCTAACGTAAAGTCAGAGCACGACTGTGTGTAGGTAGCTGTTCTAAAATCCAGCCAGAGCAAACAAAGTCCAGCAGCAAAGTTGAAGAGGTGGCATTTCAGCCCAGGAGGCAACCCATCTTAATAGGGCAGGGCAGACCAAAACTAATAAAAAGGACAAAGGCTTATGATGTCTTCACCTCTGCAGCTGAAAGAGAACATCAAATGGCAAACACAGTGCAAACAATGGGCTAGATCTAGTAGTGATACAGCATGTAGCTAAGGATGGATTATAAAACAAAAATAATCTATTAAACAAAAGATCTAGCAAGCTATCAATTTATCAGGTTATTTAGGGGCAGAACTACAGAATCCACATCTTAATGAATTCATAAACAATATTCTTATAATTTATATTTATTATGTGACATTATCGTCTTCTATCAGCAACAGCCCTGCCTAAAAGAGGTCAGATGTGTTGACAGATTCATGAAGAGAAGTTCATCAGCTTACTACGTTTTATAAGTAAATACCCTACGCACGAAACTGAATTACTAGTTATTAGTTTGCATTGCAGATTATTAACACCTACACCACAGTGGGAGCAAGCTTCAAGTCTACTTAAAAATGGAATACTCATGGCTAACAGGAGATCATTATTGAAAAAAACATGACATAACATACAGAGGTAAAAAAAATATGCTTTTGCAAAATCAGATATAACAGAAGATTACAATTGTTAGGATTGTCTGCCATCTTTGAACTAATTACTTTGGACTAAATCATTTAATTAGACAAATGGTGTGTTTGACAAAATTGATAAAATTATTTATTTCAGTGTCATGTTTGACACAATTACATTCAGGACATTCAGGTTTCAGCATTAAACAAGATTCATCACCCAAGAATACTAATAACAGAAATAACCAAAATACCCTTCCTTACCTTACTAAATGGATAAGTTCCTTTTAAAATGGTCTACTACTTGTCTACTTTCTTTGAATAGCGGTTAAACAAAAAGACTTATACCATTACCACAATAATCCAGCACCAGAAAGCCCGTTAGTAGCTGCACTTGTGTTGTGCCTCGTTAATTAGGTAGACAAGCCAGCTCTTTACTGTCAGCAATTAAAACAATGCTGAATGCATTATTTGAGCTTCACCATCCACCACGCACACGCAGACAGTTTGCTTTTAAGTCCAAGAGTTGAGACTGTGTTGCCTGAGTGCTCACATTCTCTCGCTTTATCTTTATTTAATTGCCTTTGTGCGTATACCATTCCAAATGTAGTTCTGAGAATCTTAATGATTACTTTGAATGGGCCACAGAACAGCATGACACTTTATAGTTTGATGCTAATTGTATCTGAAGAATATTTTGTACATAGACAGTATTTCAGCTAGATCTGCAATCGTTTTTAGATTAGTCTTGTTCCATGACCTGAATTATCTAAAATGGCAGAAACAATGGTTACCACAAAATGAATGAGGCTAAAGTTACATTACATATGTGCAACAATATATTGTATGTTAAATTAAGTGCAGTGATGGATTAGTGTTAAAGTTACAGGGATGTGTGCCGGTTAAAGCCCCACTATCATCAAGTTACCACTTTGGATAAGTAGACAGTTGTGATTGGCGTATGTTGCTTTGGAAAAAGACATCTGCTAAATGCTGAAAATGTATGTCCATGATGCAACAGAATTTACATTACACAATACACATTCACCGAGTATTGTAAAACTAAATCAAATCGAACACATTTTTACATACATTTATCTTAAAAATAAATTATTGTATCATGCCAACTAAACAATCAAAAGTTCCTTGGTTCTAAAAGTTTTGTCCAACACAAATCCAGTCAACTTTGTGACTCAAATTCACCTCACTTATGAGATTAGAATTTTAGTTTTATTGGTACTAACATCATATTTTAAACATTTAGCTATATTTATGACAGTAAACTCATGAAGAAATTCATCACACAAGTTTCCTCTGTTCACAAATTTATAAAGACATCAGACAGACTTGGACAAGGTCTTTTGTTATATTTAGCTAATAATTTAAAAACCCTGAGATTGTAAACTGACACAGACACCATGAGAACATCCATGAGAGATCCATGCGTTTATAACTTCACGGTTAGACTACTGTAATGCTCTTCTTACAGGATGCTCTGATAGATCTATAAACAAACTCCAGCTAGTTCAAAACGCAGCAGCTCGAGTTCTCACTAGCACTAGAAAATTTGATCACATTACTCCTGTTCTATCGTCTCTGCACTGGCTGGCAGTTAAATTTCGCATTAATTACAAAATACTTTTACTAACTTATAAAGCGCTACATGGTCTGGCTCCACAATATCTG
>JAOTRQ010000018.1:3692696-3713154 GCA_028565875.1 Hoplisoma paleatum | reverse complement strand
GTAAAGGTTTATTCCCTTGGAGCATGTGTCTTCAACAAAGTATCTTCAGCGGAATGCAGATAGCAGGTCTGGACCTGAACTTCCGCATGCAACAGGAAGTTAGTACACTGACAGTGAGTCAGGTTTCCAACAGCCTTTAACTCAGCGCACCCATCTATATGAGTGGGTGTTGGCCACGGGGAGACAGAAAACCGTTTTTTGGAGGAAACTTTACATCTGTGATTTTTATTAACTAAACCTTACAGACTACATCAAAGGTAAGTGTGTGGTTTGATTTTTCCCTCTTAGATCTGATAGGATAGACATTTTTCTTGAGTTTTATTTGTGAGCTGGTGCTATGAACAAAGTCACTTAACTGCTGTTGCTTTTCTTATCAACTTACCTGAATCAAAGTCCACTTTTACTTTTGGGTGCAGTTTATTGACCGAGTAGGTGGTGGCTACTCACGACATTTTCACTCAGATTTGTGTACTTGTGATTGGTTACTGTGCAATGTTAAGATTAGCAAAATCCTCTCAAGTCTGATGCCACTTTATACTGTATGAGCAGTCGACTGATGACAATTTTTTTACTCACAGTAAATGGGTCAAAGCAAAGATTGTATTATTGTAGCACTAGGGAACATGTAATTACTTATTCAGCATTTTGTCCAGCAAAAAATAGCAACAATGTTTAAAACTGAACAAAAACAAAACTGATTATGACACTTTACTCTGGCCGATGACTTTACTCACACCAGCAAACGATTGGTTAAAAAAAGAGATTTGTAAGACAAAAAACACATTCATTATCATTAAACAAAAATAACCATCTCACCACACCCAACTTGGCTTAGTGCAGGGTTCACACCAAGATGACACAACATACTGTTGCATGCTTATATGGTTTAAAAGATGTTGAACTGTTTTAACCACATGAGTGATAATAGTCTTTAAAAACTCATAAAAAAGTCAATAATCTCATATCTACATTAAACAATCAGAACAAAATATGATCAGAACAAAATGTCCATTGTGTTTAAATATCTTCATTCCTGATACTGTTTGACTTTTTACAGAAAGCCATCCGCCCTGAATAAGTTGATCTTACTGTGACATTGAGTGCTTATTAATACAAATAAATAGTATTATTAGTATTCAATATATGAAATAGGTATTAAATGGAAGGTCTTGGTGTTGTGAGATACTTGTCATGGCCCCCTGTCTCAGTCCCAAGCCTGTATAAAAATGAAAAGGACATGAACCAGATTAGCTGCATCAGCTGATGAATACGGACCAGCCACTAGAATAAAAGAGAATAGATACTTATAGGCTAATGATGTACAGTAAATATGTCCTTTAGGAATATATTGGTATTTCTAATCAAGATGCCAGTGATGTAAATCATACAGAGCCAATGTAATCATTATTTTCTGTTAAAATCAAACAGGGAATACATTTTATTATTACACATTTAAATATCACATATATTATATCACAGGCTTTTTTATTGTTAAAGTTGCTGCTGTTGCAGTGTTTTTGCCCCTGTTGAATCACTAATCATGTTACTGCACTTAGGAATTATATATAGAACATGTAAATTCCTAAAACATGATTATCCCCTTACCTGTGGGCACATAATTTTAAACATACCCTAGAAGACATTGTGTTTCCTCCTAGAATTTGTTAAATGGCAACAACCCTCCAAGTCAAGTCAAGTCAATTTTATTTCTATAGCGATCTTTCCAACCCCTGCCATTTAGAAGTCTCATAATGTTTGCAGGAATTCTAACTATTCTATTCTATATAGCAATTCTATTTGGTAAAGTTGCTTTGAGACAATATCTATTGGAAAAAGCGCTATATAAATAAAGTTGACTTGACTTGACTTGACTAACTGTATTGGCTGCAAACAAACAATACAATGATTTGTTGTAGGCAGCTACTGAAATTCAAAGATGAAACAAAAGACTAAAGTGTTGATGATTGCAATTGTGACAGCCAACTGTACAAAAACTTTAAAACATTAAAAATAACTGGCTGTTTAGTTCCATAGCTTATCTGGGTCTGCTTGTTTATGTAAAAACTGGTGCATTCAGTATTCTGTCATATTTCCTGTATGTATGTGGTAGAGTAGAAAGTATATGTTGCTCTATTTATTGGTGGCATGTTTGAACATCAGCTTTCAATTATTATTATTTTTTTAATCAACCAGACTGTACACAGCACATCATGTCATACACTGTTGAGGGGATACTATTTTTTCTATAAATTATGATTAGCCTTGGGGGTATGTTACCAAAATAAATCTGACATGAAATGAAATAATGTCAGCAATAATCGTTGATATGATTTTTCTTGTATTTGTTATTTTGTTATTGTTTGAGCTGTGACCCTGATTTCCTAATTTATGTATGTTTCATTTATTTCTCATTATTTATTATCTAAAATTGATAATTGACATGTTATTAGCAAATAATAGAGATCAGAAGCTTGTCGGTTCGAACCCCAGTACCACTAAGGTGCCGCTGTGGGCCCCTAAAAAGACTCTTAACCCTTAATCGCGCAATGGATAAATGGGTATGCTAAATGTAAATATCTTATTGGTCTTGTAAAAAGATGTTTTTAATGTTAGAAAAGTATGCGCAGAAATCTTGCTGCATGCTTCCTGTTGGTAACTTCACAGACACTTTCAATGTCGAGTGAAGGGAAGTTGCCCTAACCACTTCCTTTTGTCATGAACACACATGCTCCACCCATATGCTAAATCTGGAGAACTGTGTTACAATATAATAATTACAGGTGTTGTTGCTAACATTAAGGTAAATTATTTCATACTGTGTGAATGAAGAACATCTCACGTGTTAAGATCAGAGGCTCTGCATCTTTGCAACTTGAAGCTAAACAAAATAACTAAAAAAGCATCTCTTCTTTATATCATACATTACAGCTTCTGATATGAGCTAAATCTGACAAAGATGTGAGGTATTATTATGGCTATAATCTCTCTCTCCCAAAACCTTCTACAACAGATCTACAACACTTTGGGCTCACTTTTGAATATGTTTCCATTAATCAAAAGTCAGATGAGGATTGTTTAGTTTCTCGGCATGTCTTAATAGACCTTGAGGTGAAATGAATGAAAGCTGTTTTGTTAAGTGATCTACAGTAAATTCCAGCTCACCGATCGTACCATCAGCTGATCATGATGGTCAACACCCCAAAATGGATAAACTCCTTGAGTTTATTACTGCATTAATGCCAGAAAAACATCATGACCCTGATCATAATAAGTGATCATAATCAAGTGTTAAAACATAAAAACATTATTGATAATGATAACCTTTTATGCAATAATTAGTATATTATATTAAATAAAATGAGGCATGGTGGCTAAGTGGTTAGCACTGTCGCCTCACAGCAAGAAGTCCCGGGTTCGATTCCTGGGTTGGTCTGGAGTTTGCCTGTTCTACCCATGTCAGCATGTGTTTCCTCCAAGTACTCCGGTTTCCTCCCACAGTCCAAAAACATGCACTAGGTTGATCGGAGATCTGAAATTATCCTATAGATTCACAAGATCTCGTAGCAATTCGAGTTGGAGAAAGACCTGGCAACTTACTCTGTAAAAAACATTTGCTGAGAAACTCTGGGGATCGGTAGCGGTCCACAGAGGACCCAAGAGTCGGAAGTGGGTAAACACACACACACACACACACACACACACACACACACACACACACACACACACACACACACACACATACACACTTTAAATAAAAACATTTAAAATGCTCAGGAAAAAAATTGATTTAATGATTTAAATAAAAAAGTACTGGATTTTACCCATTTCACATTAACTAAGCATATCTTCCATGTGTGTTATTTGCTTGTCTGTCCTTATTGCATTTCCTGCAAAAAGATTTTTAGTTGTGCAGCAAGTCCTGACAAAGCATGAATGCCTGGTAATGGTATGCACACCACGTCTTTATCTCCACTCTAGGTGTGTTGCACAAAACCTCCCCTGAGGCTAGATATTTCATGACATATGTGCTTGAATAAAATAGACTCTGCAAGGTCTGAAAAACAGAACAGCAAGGATCTTAAAACATTATTCTGAAAATAATCAATAATGGATGCAAACATTTTTATATATTTTGTACATAACCACAATTGCAGACACTTCTACTAAACCATTACACTATAATTAGTGATTGTTTGCTGTTTACATATGTTTTTTAGTGTTAGCACACCTACATACATTTAAAATACATTAGTACGAAGATCAAAACACATTAAACTTCACAGTAAAGCTAAATGTGGCAGTTTATTTTTTTGGTTCTAGCAATATGTGGTTCATCCAACTATCCATCTATTATTTAGATTTACCTCTAGTTAATGCTATTTGCATTGAAACTTTCAACATTTAGCAAACGCTATCATCTAAAGCGACTTACGATTGCAGTTACAGTAAACAGGCTGAGCAATTGCGAGCCGAGTAGCAGCAACCGAGCAGTGGTGAGGTTTGAAGCTGTGTCATTTAAATTACTAGTCCTTTAACTTAACCACTAAGTTACGGCTGGCCCTGTATTTAGGGTCACAGTGGGACACACAGGGTGAATACATTACACACCTGAACAGGTTGCCAATCTGTTGCAAGATACAGAGACAATCACACAGGGCAGTATCTCCAATTAATCTGACTGCATGTCTGACTCTGGGTGGAAAATAAAGTACTCAGAGGAACCCCACAGAGATGTGGAGAACATGCAAACTTCACACAGAATGCCCTAGATTGCCTTGCTTCTTGCTGTGAGACAACAGTGCTAACTACTAAGTTACCATACTACCCCTGGTATCGTTGAAAGCTTTTATTTTATTTATTTATTTTGGTAAATGCACTTACAGAGCTTTTGTTTTTTACTTTTGATTCATGTGTTTATTTAGTTTTAGCATGGCAAGCTTGACTTTTGGCATTGTACTTATTTTTTCTTTTATTTGTTCAATGCCACTGCAAGACTACATACTATTATGTATATACCCGTTATAAAACCATCTCAAGCGTAAGTGATGAAGTGATCCGACCAGATATTAAAATCCCAAACCTGAAACTGTTTGGTGTGAATGTGGAAAGGAAACAGATGACAAAACCATATGCACAGGAATCTGTGTTAATTTATATTTCATATATGTTATATTAGATCAATTATAAAGATGTAGTAATACAGCCTCAATGATTTTCAATGGTTTGATTGAAATATTGAGCTTTTTGCAACTACTGGAGAATTAATACAGCTCTGATAAAAGCAAGAATATTGAACCAAACAAAACTAACATTGGTATTAAGACATTGGTGTCAAATGAAAATTTTAACCAACCATAGTAATAACTAAAGTGTTTGGTATGCCTGGGTGTAGTTATAAAGTATAACAATCTACTACAGCCAACAGACGATTGGTTGCCGGCACTGACATAAATAGCTTGGAAATGGTAAGCCTATCAAGTAAGAGGTCACAGTGCTGTTGCTTTGGGCAGTGTCATGACTGACATCAGTTGTAGAAACAGCTCAGGAAAAACATTTTAAAAAACAAAAATGTATTCAAATGAAATGAAAAACAACAAAATAAGTATTTGCCATTTAGGTGATCTCATTTAGGTGAATTCGAGATCTTTTCTGATAAAACATTTGTGAAGCAAGATGGCTAAGTCAATAGAAATATCACCACATAGCAGGTCCTGGTTTTTAATTTCCAGATGGGACTGTCCAGGTTTTTGCTGTGTAGAGTTTGCATGTTCTCCCCATGCTGGTGTAGCTTTAATCCAGCTGCTGCAATGTTCTCTCAGTTGCGTGTGTGGAAAACCGGGGGAAACATTAAATCTTATGTTAAGAAGAATTGTTTCCTATCATAAGTGTATCTAATCTGTAAAACATGATGTTAAAATCCACCAAAACAAAGAAATGAATAATATTATTGTGTGGAATATTGTACCTTTGAACTCACTAGTTTTACAGCAGGATCTATTCATGAGATATGACAGGAAAGTAATGATGTCTTGTGTGTTACAGATGGACGACATTGATGCCATGTTTAGTGACATGCTGCAGGAGATGGATCTCCTCTCAGCGGTAAGAGAAGTCACATTTTCAAAATACCCTGGGATATGACTGGGCTCTAGTGTTTAGCTAATATCATTTTAAAATCTATGGTTGACTGAATAGTGTTTACATACCGAGTTTAGTTTTGATGCTTTATGATATTTTTTTGTGATTGTGTTGCTGAGAGCATGTCACTGATGATCCACCTACATTTGTTGGCACTTATATACAATTGGTTTCAAGCTGTAAGTGTGCTAAATTAAAACTAGTTGTAAGTTTTACTCTGTTACAAAACATTACAATCTTGTGGAAAGTTTTTTTTCTCATGATGATGAAAAAATTGTATCATTCAATCATAAAATAACATTGATTTGTAGAAGAATACAAGACTGCAGAGAGCAGTCGGGTAATCATATTGTCTGAATTAAGCTCCAGTCCTGTCAGCACCTCAACCAGACATCATTACAGAGTTGTATTTCAACCACATTCCTTCCCTCAGATACGACCAATACTGGTACTCGAACTTTAAAACTCAAACTCTTATTTTTGATTGCCTTGGTTATTGTACGGCACACCTTCTGGTCAATTTAAGAAGAGCTTTAGAAAAAAAACAATGTATTATCAACAAAGCAGTATGTCTTATACATCAACAAACCACGTTAGCTAGAAAAAATCATCGTAAAATATTAAGTATTAAAGGAAGAATGATGTTTTTAGCAGCAAGGCTGGCAATGTGGTCAAGAATTATGAGAAAGCAGGTGATCGTGCATCAGCCATTTCTATTTTAACTAAAATAGACAAACATATCTTGAGAAGGTTCTTATTCTCCTGTAATCTATACAATGTACATAAATTGGCTGCTCAACTGTTTTTGCTTCTTGTTCCCAATTCTCCTTTTAGTATATATAATGTGTATTTAAAGACAATAGAATAGCAAATACTAAAGATTTCTGGAAAAAAAACCTCCCAAATAGAAACACTTTTCACTTTAAAAACAACTTTATTTATTTATTTATTTATTTATTCCACACAACATACTTAAACTCTCTAATACTTTAATCTATTAATCATTCTTCATTTGATCATTATCATCTTTTTTTTATCTTTATCTGTGACAGTTATGTAAATCATTCTTTGAAGCTGACTATGTATATAAAAAATCAACTAAACACTAAATGTAACAGTATTTAGGTTCAACTTTACAAATTAAGCAATAAGATGTACCACAATCAAGGAGAAAGAAGAAACAAGTCTGCACACAAACACTGAATCAAAACAATAGTCATTTGTTTTGTTTTAAGAAAAATCTTAAATAGCTTCATATATTTTTAATTTGGTTAAAATCTGAAAAATATGTGCAATTACATATTTGTATAAAACTATTATAATTCCCACTTAAAGAATAAAAGATCATTAACAAATTAACTTTTTATAATAAAAAAAATAATGGTTAATTATATCTGACTTATTTAAGGATGTGATCATTAGATCTGTCTGGTGGCTTTGAAAAACAGAACTAGAACTACTATCAGAACTACAGAACAACAAATGTGAAAGTGTGAATAGAAACAATAGAAACGAAGAAGGTTGGTATTACTTTTAACCAATTCTTTATGTATTTCATCAGAGCCTGGAGGCTGAAGTTGCAGAACCGAAACCTTCTTTCATCCCCAGCCAGGAAATCAACTATTCCATTGGATTTTCAGATCTTAATGGTAAGCATTGGCCGATGCAACTCTCTTATTTGTATAGGTTTAGAACGACAAAACAATGCATTAGTATGTGCATCCAAGTGGCAACCAATCGAGTGGCAAACCCGGGAGTTCAGAATCTTAATTCTGGCGCACTTGTGGAAAATCCCACTGCTCCACTTATTACACAGCAATGTGGTTTTGTTGATCTGCTCTCATTCTTACACAAAACATGGCTGAGCATTATCTTCAAATGAGTCTTGCTACTCTGCAGATAGTAACTAATATCAACAGACATTATTAAAAAGTTCGGGTGAGAGCAAGTATTCTGCTGGCAAATTATTCATTTACTATCTTTAACATAAAAGCACATATAGTCAAAAGTCTAAAATTACCAAATGAAATGAATACATATTCATAGAATTCATAGAATGAGTTTTACTCATATATAAGTCACTGGTTTCCATTACTACCAAGTTACCACTGTTGGACCCCTGAGGCCTTAGCAGTGGCAAAATTTTACTTACTATTTTTGATTATTTGCACTGTGGTCTGTATGTATAATACATGTTGGACACATCGCTAACTTAAGCTTGTTAACCACTGTCCGATTAATTAGCTAGATTTTGTTTAAGTCACTGCTGAATTCTAAATTAATACAAAAATGTAAGACAATATTCACATTTAAGCAAACTGTTTTGTTGTTGGTCACATTGCTTCCATAATAATGACTAGTGTATGTACACATAAGAATCTTAAATATAAAGTAAAATATTATACATTACATTCTAGCACTGATGAATCAACTGGGTTTTGCACATGTTCTGACAGTCATGTTGAACATATTTATTAGGACAGTTACAGTGTTGCTCATTTTTGCTCACAGAGTCTCTAAATGAACTGGAGGACAATGATCTGAATGCTCTAATGGCCGATCTGGTGGCTGACCTGAATGCCACAGAAATGCAGTTTGCTGCTGAGAGATCTGTGGAACCATTGCCACCACCTCCTCCTTCTGTTCCAACAGCGCATTTTACTCCTGCTGCCCCCATAGCCTCCCCCAAATTACCAACTACCCCTGCTGCACCACCACCTATGCATTCTAATGTTGACTTGCCATCTTACCCCAATACCGCCTCCAACTTTCCTTCCACCAACTCAAACAGTGTATTACCACCTCCACCATCCTCCCAACCATCTGTGGTAAGTTTCTCTCTCTCTCTCTCTCTCTCTCTCTCTCTCTCTCTCTCTCTCTCACACACACACACACACACACACACACACACACACAATTGTTTATGTTGTAAACAAGTGTAACCATAATTGAGTGCCAAAGCTGAGTGGTACCCTGAATAAGTCTTTGAATGATGTGTTCACATTGCACTGTCCTGGTTAAAATATAAACTACAATGTTCACATTAAGATAAGTATGAAGTAAACTAAAACTATTTTTTTTTATTTTGTATTTTACCTCACAATGCCTATAAAAAGTGTGTGAGGTGTGTCTGCAGTTTAGCAATCATGGATTTATTTACATCGTTCCAATCCTGATCATGTACTTGTAAAAAGCAAACAGAACAAACCACAACACGTGAATGCTAAATAGTGTGCATCTTCCCAATCAATGAGCCACATCAATCACATAGTTACTCTCATCCTTCATATCCAGGACCAGCTTCAAACAGATGTCTATCCAGATGTATTCTGGATTTCATCATTTTATAGCTCCGACAAGTCAAATAAGCACAGACACCATCTTATTATGTAATGCTCAGAAACAGAACAGAGGAACAGAAAGCCAAAACTTTTTCTGAAGTTTCTCGTTTAAAAAAGTGCTATGTTTCTCCTGGACAAACTTCAACATGGCTTTTACATCTTTTACTAGACTTTTTAGCCTGGCCAGTCCTGGATTGCTTCTTTATTTGTCAACAACCAAACATTTTAGTCTTTGACACTGCAAGTTTGCTGCAAGACACCATGCCCTGTCCTCTACTTTCCTGGCAAAGAACAGTAGTGTAAATGGATATACATAATTGCTTGTGTCTTGTTGGTTGTCCTGAAGAACAAATATGTCAAATCAAAGCACTGCTGTGGACTTGTATAGGTTGGGTGATTGGTAGGTAGGTAGGTAGGTAGGTCGGTCGGTCGGTCGGCCGGTAGGTAGGTATTTATTTATTTGAGGCAAGACTAAGTTAAAGTATCATATTTAGATAATGGCAGCTATTCTGTTCAGCTACAGTGCCCCCTCCAATAGTATCGGAACAGCCCCTTTATTTTTACTGTAGATTGAAAGCATGGACACACATGGACTACAAAACACTCTTGACCGTCACATGTCCCAACTCTTTTGCTCAGAAATATGGGTGGTTTCAGGCAAAATATTTTATTTTCTCAATTGTGTATCAGACACATATGTTAATACCTAACCGTTAACCGTAATTTCAAGTGTTCGGATGGAGTGGGTATAAAGCATTTCACTGCCGGTTGTACTGTGTATAGCTATGTATGTGACGAATAAACTTTGATTTGATTTGAACCGTGTGCAAATCTGGTAGACATTTTACTATAGTCGATTTTATTAAATTTTATACAGTTATTAAATAATTATTATTATTTATAATATTAGTTATAATTATTAATTAATGTGTTTCTGACTTAAGTTATGTAACAAAATAGCCAAACCTTTTAAGGTCATTGATTCTATAATCTGTTCATGATTTCCATTTAGTAGTACGGTGGGTAGCAGAAACGGTGGCCAAAATACCAGAAGCAAAAAACAAAAGACAGTAATTATCTGCAACCTGCATGGGTTAGAAAAAAGTTGGCAAGGCCAGAGCAATGATAGCTGAAGCTCAATAATTGTATGGCGTCCTTCATAGGGTCTATTTCTGCATTTAAAAATTGTTTTAAGCAGAAATGCTGCGTCTAACAGGACACTTGTAAACTAGTAGTCAGAAAACTGGACTTTGAAGATTGCTAGTTCAATTCCGAGAGTCAACAGGTCATGACTGAAGTGAACCCTTAACTGATCCCTGTGTGCCGTGACTATGGCTGTCCACCGTCCACCGCATATGTGCTCACTGCTGCCCCCTAGTGTGTGTAAATGTGTGTTTTACTGCACAGACTGAATAAAAGGAAGACTAATTCCTGTGTGTGTAAAATGTACACAATGGGTTAAAGAATTTGAGGTATTCTAAATTCTTTGAATGTGTAAATATTACAGTTATTACCATTAAAAAAAGATTTTTAAAGCAAGCCCTCATGGGCTTCCATATGTTCAGATTTATTTTTGGCATTTCTCCCCCACATGTACCAAACTCTACTACAGTGTTTGGAATAATTGTGTTTAAATACTTGCATTTTGTTCACATGTTGACATAAAATTCACATTTTAAAACGTCACATACAAACGATGGTGAACAAGTGTTTAACATTGTGGGTGAGTTTTGAGACACACAGAGGGTAAGCTGTGTGTTTGTGTGTGTGGGTGATTGTTTTGACAATGGGAGAGAGAGAGAGGAACAAGCGAGACAGAGCAAAAGAGTTCAGTACGAGACCAGGGAGAAAGAAAAGCCCTTTTCTCTCCTTGTCTGCAGACAGCATCTTACACAGGAAATGAACAAAAGCTCTGACTAAATCAGCTGGAGATCACACCCGCTTTCTGTCTTTCAGTTCCCACAGTGAGAGAAGAGGAAAGAAAGATGATTCTTATTCTTCCCTTCCCTGATCATTTTCTGTAGACATGTCTGTCAGCTTGATCATTTCTTTACCATTCATCTACTTCATTTTGTCTCTCCCTGAGCTCCGTCTCTGAGCGGCTCCAGCACTGTAAAACCAACAGGTTAGGCGTTATCAAAAGCTGGAGGGAGAGGGGGGATCCTAAACTGCCATAGCCAAATTTTTCTCTTTTCTCTTACTCTCCGTGATCATTCCTGGGCTGGAAGCCGTCCAGTATCAGTAATAACGTGCTAAAGAGAAGACAGGAAATACTGGAGAAGTCAAACAATGTTATGACAATACTTAGAACTTTTACAGTCTGAGCCCAGCTGCACATCTGCACATCATCAGTCACTAGCTGGCCCAGACAAGAGGAAACCATTTTCACTCCCGACTCCAAACAGATGTTATCACTTTGCCAATAGCCCCCATTTTTGTCTTTGCACCATCCTCATTCCCAACAAAGCAGGTCGAAGTAAATAAACAGGTTTTCATATGTGAAAACAAAACCTAAAAATTATTGTTGTGAAAGAGGTGCGGAAGGTCAAACGGCAGAATGCTGGTAGCCATAATTAGTTTAGCATGAAGTAATCTGTTCTGTAATCCAGAGGGAAGACAGGAATACTGTTGTAGAACTGCAATGCAACATGCGAAAGCACGGTGACGCCTTTGTATGCCTGAGAGACACTCAACTGCCTGTGAAATGAGCAGTTGGAGGCTGTTGCTTAGGGATATGGTGGCTATGGTCTGTAGACTTCTCTATAAGCTATGTGGGCACTTGCTGAAATGTAGCTGGAACTGAAAAAAGATTAGCGTACATTGATGTAAACAGTATTTTAGCTCTGACATCATGATTTTTCGAATTATTCATTTTTCTTTTACTGTATAGGCTAATTCATTTCACATCCTGATTCATCCGCTACCATTACTTTGAACTGATTTGGGATAAACAGTAGGAACAGCCAATGCCATGAACATGGCAAGGCTGCTTAGCCAAATAAACTCTCACACACAAAAGCTATTTAGCATGTATAATGAGATCTATATTGATATTTTTGGGAAAATCCAGAACCAAAACACCAAACAAAATGCACCCTCTAGCCCCTATGTAAGCTGTTGTCTTTATTAGGGTTTACCATAGCAATTAATATATTATTTGATTCATCCAGTTCTACAATGGATGTGCTTCTTGAAGCAACACTTTTTTTCCAGGTTTTGCACCACCACTGACAAGTACCCTAATCCCTTAGTCCAGCTTCAAGATCCTAAACGGACTAAATATTTTAACTGGGTAGGATATATTAACTTCTGGTTCTACACTGTAATCTTGTAGCAGGGCAGGTTGAAGCCTGTAAGGATAGAAATAAACCAAGTGCAAAATCTTAGCCAAGGTAAAACAATAGTGTGGCAAAAAAAGATCCACAATCCGCAACAAAGAAAGTGGACAGAACAGAGATAACACAATCCTTAAAACTGGCAGTTCTGACAAACTCTTTTTCTCAAAACCAACAGTGCAACACCAACTGGCACATCCACACATAACATTGATTTACGGGTAAGTTCCGCTCCAAGAGACCAACACCATGCCACGTTTGGCATGATCCTTTCTCTCGGAGTGTTTCCATTGTTAGGACCAAAATGCCCGAACTGGGGTGCATTCCCAGAATGATAAACAGACTGGACCAGAGAAAGCAAAAAATTGGCTCAGAAAAAAGCAGGTTTGTCAGGTGGATGTAAACAGGAAAAACTAATATTTATATTAGTATAAAATCAAGTGCTTTATTAGGGACTCAACAGTGATGGGACCAGCAACCTGAAAAACAGTGCCATTCACTGGTGAGCTAGCATTATGGGTCAAGAGTCGCTGACTAAAATGACTAAAACTAACAATTTATTAATATTGAAGTAAAACTATTTTAGTACAAGTGCCATCTGACTGCTGCAATGGCAATATACATTGGAACAAAATGTGGATTAAAATAATTAATTATGCACTTAAATAGCAAAACAACAGATGATCTAATGATATAATTTACTACCGTGGGAACATGCACATTCTACAGAGTACACACCGCCTGCTATGCACATATGTTCTCACAAAGATGCTGTATTTTGAATACTTCAGTAGACTTTACTGAGTGCAATATAACATTTTAATTACTATTTGTCTCCCTGCATTATTACATAATCATCAATGGAGCTTCTTATCTACGGGTCATTAATGTCACATGTAAACATTGCAGATATGCATCAATTCACATCATTGTAACAAACAAACAAACAAAACAATCAATCAAAGCTAATTACACTAAATGAACTGCAAGACATGGAGGTATGTTGTCAGCTGGTATTCTTAAAAGCATTTCATAATAAAAAAAAGAAAACCCCTGCTCAGTGCAGCACCAATATAATGAGATTTTATTAGCAAAGCATGTCTAATCGCAGCTGACATGCTGAGGCTGTATTAGAACCTGTTTTTCTTTTCTTTTTTTCCTCAAAGTGCTCCGTACAACCTCATGCTACATTAGCTTTGCCCAAATCCCGGTCCAATCACAGTAAACTCATCCTGCTATTTATCTTTAAACACAGCCCAAGTTAGCATTTAGCAAGGATTAAAGTCAGTTCCAGTTATGTTAGCCTTCATGTAATTGGCCCTGCTAATAGAGAACAAAGCGAACTAAATATGTAAATAAAAATAAATATGTTCATTAATTCTATACTGCTGTGAGTAGAATCTGTGAAACAAAAATTTCAACCTAGGTGATGGACTAATAATCAAAAGGTTGACGATTCAAGCCCCAGCAGGTCACCACTGTTAAATCCCTAAGCAAAGTTCTTAACCTTCAGTTGATTAAAATTTGTTTAGTCATTGCTTTGGATAAAAGTGTTTGCTAAGTGTTGAAATGTAAATGTTATTCACTCAGAAATAAGTCAATATTTGAAATGTTTGTCTGTTTAAATTAAACTACATTTATTACAATTATATATAAACAAATATATATATATATATATTTGTAACAAATATATTGCATTATTAATAATAATACTAATAATATAATAAAGGTCATTAATAGTATACAAATTATTAATGAGGCGTGTTTTTTATTTACAATAGATGTCCATACTGGTGCAAACCTCTCAATTATCTGAGATTTAGACTGGCACTGCATAGCATTGCATTGTAAATTTTATTGTAGTAAAAACAATAATGTAACTAATAATAAGAATAATGTTGAAACTACAATCATAACAATTAATAATGACTTTTAGATAATAATACATATATACATTTATATTTTAACTGATAATATGCGTTCATAAATGTATTGAAAATGGAAAATGGTCCATATTGAGAAGCTGTCGTCTGGTGATTGGAAGGTTGCTGGTTCGATTCTGAAAGTCGAAAGGTCACGACTAAAATGCCCATGAAAAAGGCTCCCAAAGCACTGTGGCTAGAGCAGCCCACCGTATCGAGGATGTGGGCTCACTGCTGCCTCCTAGTGTGTAAAAGTGTATTTTACTGCATGGATAATGTTAAATGCGGCAGAAATGTTAAAAAAAAAACAGGCAGAAAAAGTTTGTAAAAGCACACTGGTGAAAAATATTCTAAATTCCCAATCTAAAAACAATACTCATTAGTCTATTCATGCTATTAGCAAGTATGCAATGACTGGGACAAATAAGGATCATTATTGCTCAATAAATACAATAGAGAACTTTAGTCTGTATTGAATGATGAATTATAACTTTACTGATCAGTCACCTAGATTTGGTTCTGTTCTGACCAACTCCCCCATCATTCAATCCAGCAACATGTCCAGCATTCATGAACCTGACCACTCATCTGCCTCAAATGTCTTGAAAACATCCAGCACACAGTGTCTGAGGCTGATTAATGAGAGATTAGCAACATTTCTAGGGTGTTCCAGGATTTTCATTAGGCTGCTGTAACCCTGACCACGAAGAGCTTGATGAAATTAAATAAAAGCACTGAATAAAAACATAGTTGTTGGAAAGCCTAGTCCAAAGTTTCCAGCCTTACTGATGAATTAATTAATGAACATTGTATAAAGCAAGGTTGAGTATTGAGTATATTACTTTGTTTGGATAGCATTAAATGTGGCTCTATAGCTCACGCCTTATCCTCCTCCTCCTATCGGGTGATGTCAGCACAAGTGGATTAGCTTGACAAATAGCTAATGACAGAAGTAAGCTTATTCCTCCATTACTTACGAATACCTCAGTCGCTGAAGTTGGTGTCCACCAGGAAGCAGAGCCAAGCGTGACATGGAAAAGGGATTCCCGAGAGAATGGACCTCACAGTTACAGCCATAATGACATAAGTGAGAGTGAGATAAGTGAGAGGGAAGCAAGTGTTGGTAGGCAGCAGCTGCTTAACAGTAGCCCACACAACATTTGTCATTTGGAACAGGCTCGTCCCATCTATAATGTTTTCTAGAAAGAAATGGGTCCTAAACTCTACTTAATGTGGCATCAAATGTATAAAAGTTGTTAAGCATTAACCAGGTATGAAGATGCCCATCAGTGTCAGTGGCTTGATACAGTTTGTTGCACACAGAGAACAAGACTTTCATTAGCAGGCAAGACAGCTTTCTTGACTTAGCAAGAGCACAGGCAGCCAAAGCCTAAAGTGGGGTCAGGGCAGTTTTCTACAAAAGTCCAAACAAGCAGAAATGAGGAAAACAGAGGGAGGGGGGAGGGGTAAAGGGCAACAGCTGTGAACAATGCAGCCACAACTGGCTGGAATCCACATTTAACTTAGCCAGTATGATATACAGAATGTAATTGACTGTGAGTATCAATTTTATTAGGCCAGAATTTATTACTCGAAGCATGTTTCTTCAATACGGACAAGAACAAAAGTAAACGATGACAAGGCCTGTAAAACACTTCATAGTAAACAACATAGTTAACAAAGACACTGGTGTAGAATAGTACCTTTCTGAGTTTACCTCACATGCATCTTGTAACACTCTGTTAGATGGTTATATTACAATAGGTACTAAAACAGCTAATCTTATGTGTCATTCAGACACAAAGTGTCTGTTACATTAAAATACTTTGGGGTATTTTGTAAGCATTGACCTTTCTGTTATATCGTAATTGTAGCAATGACGAAATGCTAGATTATGCAGTTCACATATTTATTTATACATGCAAACTGTGGGAAATTGTTAGTAAAAATCCCTGACATATTGAAAAGAACAAAGTCGTTAAAGAAAGTAAATAAATGAATGAATGCTTGAGTTTACCAAACACTGCTGATATCCTGGTTTGCTGAGCTCTGAATATCTACACAAACATGACGTGCTAGGTCTATGGGGTTATGCCCAGGGTATTCTCACATTGTCTCTAGTGTTCTGGTGGAACTGAAGCATTTTTAAAGTTAATGCCAGACTTGGAGTGACTAAATAGCTTTTAGGTTGTCACAGGTAACTGTAGCCATGCTGACTACAGGGCATTTCACAGCTGCTGGTGAGTGCCTGGGGGAGCGTTGAACATGACCATCTAGGTGGTCCCACACATGCTCAATTAGATTCAAGTTTGGGAAATTACAGGGCCAGTCTTACTTTGAGCTGAGTTGATTATTTTTAACACCATGTAAACACTAATAAATTTACATACATGCCAAATTAGGTTAAACTTGACTGTGTAAAGGTTTTCTGCAGCCAAGCAAGCAACTTCCTAATCTTCTAATCAACTCCTTCCTCCCCTAAGACTGATTTATACTTTGATTATGGCATGCCCTTCCAAATTTACTACATGCGCATCAAAACAAACGCAGAACCACTAAAATAAGTAGCAAATCACAAGGGGTTATTAGCTTGTATATAAAACATTCACTCTCTGCATATGGCTGTGCCTCGATGTTTATGATGTTTAAGCTAAAATCTACAGCAGCCTTTTTCGCGCAGCACTTTCTTGAAATATAAACACAAACATGGCAGAACCCTTAAAAAGTCAATACCATCCATCCTTGTGGTAATGAATTACTTCATGCTGTCCATGACCTCGATACAGAACTGTAAAAGTAAAACAGCGGCACTGAGCCAATACATCAAGTCGAAGCAGAAAGATAAATCTGCCTTTTTACAATAGCAAGTAAAATGGTCATGGTAAAATCACATTTCATGATTTTCCCCACAACAAGCTTATTAATAACAAATTGTCTTGATCCTGACAAACCTCATTCAAAACCGCAAATGATAGGGGAAAAAATCGGAGTTTTATATGCATGCATGAATAGATAATGGAACCAAAGATTACTCAATACAAAATCGAAAGCATTTGTGTTCTAGTTTGAAAAAAGAAACACATTGAATGCTGTTTTTTACTGCTTCACTTTTAAAAAAAGAACAATGCAACTCCAACCTCAGCTATAAACATATTAACTTCCTTTGCATCTGTAGGTCCAGTACCCACACCCAGGAGCTTAAGAGCTGCAGAGGAGGGCAGAAGCAAAAGGTTTAAGAGAACACATGTTTCAGTCAGACAGCATACACATACACATGTATTTATTTTAGTGCTGATTAAAGAAGATCGATGGGTTCACAGTAAAGACTTTAAATGCATTAGACCTCCAACTGGAACGTGATAAGGAGGGATAAAAATATGTTGGAGCAAGTTTTTTTCCCCTCTGCATTTTAATCTTCTCCTACTTGTAATGTTACACTGACTTTGGGGCTTTGCCTTGGCTTTTATTTAAAACACATGTTCACTCTAGTATTTTCTAAAGCAGAAAAAATGCTGCTTTATCGCTCCATCAATCTGGAGACACTAGCTGATTCATTTACAGCATGGCAGGAGCTCTGTAAGAGAGAGAGAGAGAGAGAGAGAGAGAGAGAGAGAGAGAGAGAGAGAGAGAGAGAGAGTGTGTGTGTGTGTGTGTGTGTGTGTGTGTGTGTGTGTGTGTGTGTGTGTGTGTGTGTGTGTGTGTCAGCCATGTGTGTAGTTCTTCGGTGGAGACATAGTTTGTGAACACAAATTAAAAATGAGATCCTATACAAAATTGATAATCTCTAAAACAGAAACAGATTTCGTCTTAAAAGGCATAGTTTAAAACAAATAACTCTTAAGTAAGTCTTAGTAAGTAACTATTAAATAAGTCTTAAAGACTTTTATCTGTGTGTCGAAGAAAATATGTTTCGGATAAAAAAAAACCCCTGAAGGCAATAAATGTGAGCTGTGAAAATAAATCTGCTCCGTGCATTTTATGTGTATATAGTGTAATGAAACACCTGAGTTTCTAACTGTACTTGATACAGATGGTAAACACATGTGCAGCTGTTGACAGTAGCACTTGTAATATACTTTTGTTGTTGTTTTTTTTAATGAACAGGGTCTGGACAGCAGAAGGGAGTAACAGGCAACCAGTTTACTACTATTTACAAGCATTCTTTCATTCATTTAACTAGTGGCTTCATCAAGAGGGCAATCACCTATGCCCTAAGAGATTCACTATATAATGTATAACAATATACAATTCTAATTTTACTTTATATACTAAGAATCTAATTCAAATATGTCCCATATGTTTATGGCTTATTGTGAGGAACTATCATCCAGGTGGGGCGGCCCAGGTCCTTGTTGTCACTGTGTACATGTGATTTAATCAGAGAGCTTATGTGTACCACTTGTGTACCAATAAAGCTTGGGTAATGACTATTGCTTGTAATGAATGTAATCAGAGGTGTAAATGTAAAAATGAGAACGTAAAACATGATTGTAAAATCCTAATAAACAAACAAACTTGCATGGTTGAATTAAAGATGCACCTTTATAGACCAATCCATTTTCCCCTTCTAAAAAGGTGGGTTTTGTTATTGATAATCTTACAATAATTACAGCCTGTTGTGCTTGCTGCAAAAAAAGATCTGTCTGCAGTTATCATTCAGAGTTTTCAGGCCAACTCATTTTTTTAAGAAAACAGCACAATATCAATTGAGCAATATTAATACAAATAAAGTTTCATTAGAAAACAAATATAACAAATGGTGCACAGGGTTTAGTGTTTAGTTCCATAGTGGAAAGATTCCTCTGTTGAGCAAATAGAAGCAGTAAAACACACATTTACACACACTAGGGGCAGCAGTGAGCATGCATGTGGTGCGTGGCACTAACCTAGGTTAGGTGCTTCGCTTTAAAGCACTTGAGCGACGGTAGAAAACAAGCCTGCACCCATCCAATTTCAAGTCTAGTTTCCTAAACACCAGTCCATGTCTGCCCCAATTTGAAGTTCTTATTTTATTTCTTTATCTGATTTGTCAGCTAGCACCATCATTCATTTTACTCCTGTAACCATCTGTTGCTTAGCAATGAAGCAAAAGTGCTTACAATGAAGAGTGAGAATCATGCCAACATAAATACTCCACAGGAAAATGTGTTTTCCAGTGAGGCACACATATTGTAACTCCTATTACACTGGTACTACCAGCGGCGGCTGGTGATTAAGAAATAAAACTGTAGATGTGGAAGTAAACCAACTAATTTAAAACAAACAACAATAAAACAGACCTTATTAAACATGGAAAGCGGTAACATATTTAATTAAATCACACCCAGCTAGCTTAACTTAACTGAACACTTTGTGAAAGGAATTTTGGGTTAAAAAAATGAAATCGTTTTTTCCCCCATCGGGAGAGAAATTCCACTCCAACATGCAACTGTTTAACATGAACCAAACTGATGAATCGCTGCTGATTCATCCGTTAATTAGTCAATTCAGAAGTTGTAGAATCATACAATGTCTTATAAACTTAAGCCACTACTGACCCACAAGTGTGGGTGTAAAAGTCTGAAACCACCTGATTGCCGAAAGTTCATGCACCTACATTCACTCTCATCATAGCAGCACCATACACACAAATTACATTTTAATTGCTAGGGACAGTGTAGCCTAGTGGGTAGAGCGTTGGGCTGGGAACCCAAAGGTTGGGGGTTCAAATCCAGGCTCTGCT
>JAOTRQ010000018.1:3649148-3684848 GCA_028565875.1 Hoplisoma paleatum | reverse complement strand
TCAGACCACATGACCTTGTCCCATTCCTCCTCTGGATCATTCAGATGGTCATTTGCAAACTTCAGACGGGCTTTGACGTGCGTTGGCTTGAGGAAGGGCACCTTAATTATTTAAAAATCATACAATGTATTTTTCTGGATTTTTGTTTTAGATTCCATACCTCACAGTTGAAGAGTACCTATGACAAAAATTACAGTCTTCTACATGCTTTGCAAGTGGGAAAACCTTAAAAATCAGCAGTGTATCAAATACTTGTACATGGTATCTGATAATACAGACTCCCCCTGTGAGTGCGGGGAACAAATCTAACTTACTTCATCCCCCAACATGTGGCCAGCAAGCATATGCAATTTGTTACTTACACTGAACATGTCATATAGGTACATATGTACAGACATATAATTATGTTATATGTGGCTCAGCACTGAACAGTCAATTGCATAAACACATATTGCATTTGAATTCAGATATTAATAACTCAGCTTCTTTTAATAACGTAAGTGTACAGTGCTAAAATCAGTCAGTGAAATTTTACTATCAATCAGAATGTTGTGATGTTAAATAGGATCACTGTTGGGATCTTGAGCCAAGCCCCTAACCCTCTCAGTGCCAGTGGTGATATACAATGGCAGGATCTGATCACAGCTTCCAAACAACAGGCTAGCATTTGCAGAAAAAGAATTTTATTATAATGTACACTTGTTTACGTAGACATGTAAGCTGTTGCTGATCTTTATTATTTATTATAAACATTTATTGAGCATTACAATGTCATGTTTAAAACTCTAGGTCATTTCCATGACAGGAAACAATCAATCATTCATCACACAGGTTTCAATTGATGCATAAAACAAATCACAGTCATGGACAATGGTCTCTTCAGTTTGCCTTACATGCATGTTTTTAGACTGTGGGAGGAAACCTGAACACCCGGAGTAAACCCACGCGGACACAGGGTGATTTTTATTATCAATTCTATTATGTAAAGTGCATTCACTAGACCCAGGAATAGGCTACAAGTACTCCGTTCAAAGTAACACAGCCTAATAAACTCTCTACATTTATTATCACAGGCAGAATTAAAGGATGTCTGCAGCTACCATAGTGTAGCGCATGTAAATATTAAATCACATTTTATTATAAATATAAATAAATATAAAGCCTCTTAAGGTAAAGAGCCACTAAGAAGCCACAGTGTTGCAATCCAATTCCGAGGACTTTTATTGAACAGGTCTGCATGGAGTTAGCTTACTTCACACAGACACAGCAAAATGATAAACATGAGAGAGTATGAGAGAGAACATGTAGGAGAAAGTATGCTAATCTCCTTCACAGAGTCTGCTAAAGAATACATTCAGCCCTGCCACAGTAGCACCGAGGCCTTTGAAGGAGGTTGGACTGCCAGAATTTGTCTCTACAAAAGCGTTCTGACTCACCAGTCTGCACAGCCCCCACCCCTGATGTTCCAGGCATTTACAAAACCCTCCAGTGAAAATGATTTCAAACTTTTATGTCTTTCTCTGGATTTACATCTGGGTAACTGACAGGATGGCATGATTATTTGGCAAGTTCACACAACACATTTATCTATTTGTTATTTCTTTTTTTTTTTACATTATCCTCATTATGATTAAGTCCACTATGATTCCACGCTCAGATGCCACTACGCAAGAAAAGAGTTTGAATTTAAATGGTGCTGTTGGCTGAGTGTCTACACAGATGTGACTGCCTTTGTTTAAGGGAGGAAAGAATGAGAGAAAAAGCCTTACAATTCATTGACAGTGTAATCGTGTCTTGTGCCACTGTAATATAATAGAACCACTACAGTCCTGATCCGAAAAGACATGTTGATTAACAATTTGCAGTGTCCCATGTTTTTTATGTGGACTTGTATGTAAGTGTACTTAGTTCTAAACTAGCCAAGCACTTAGGTAAAAGTACAGTGGAACCTCAGTTAACGAACGCCTCCGATTGCGACCAATTCGGATAACGACCATTCATTTCACAAAAACTTTGCTCCGGATAAAAACTAGAAGTTCGGATAGTGAACGTCACTACATCAGCTACGTCATCACCACGTGACCCGCATCTCTGACCGAGCGTCATTCGCGCTTAATACAGATACAATCGGTTCTCTTTATCTTTACATATTCTAATTATTCAGTGATTTTTGTGCTTTATTTTAATAATATAGAAGATTCAGAACAATAGTAGCAGCGAAGTGAAAATACAGCGGCCAACAATTGAACTGAAAAAGTCATGATTTCTAAGTTTGAAGAAGTCGTGCGTGTGTCAGATATCACAGCTGAAATACGGCAGGTCGAAGTGAACAACAGACACTGGACAAGTGTTTTAAATCTGAAAGTGACCGAGAAGGGAAGTCACCCCCGATATTACAATGACTGACCCCCCCATCCACTCACGCTGTCACACCGCAGTCAAAACAGTACATTTTATCTTGTTTTATGTTTTGTATATAACAAAAACCTACTACAGTACATGTGCAGGCAATCCCCTTATCTGGCACCCTGTACCCTCCTCAAACTTCCAACACCAAATTTACTAAGAACCTATAAGCAGCCATGATGGCCTAAGACTCTCACCCCCTACTTTAAATTGTAATTTATGCCTGACTAGTTTCTTCTTTGTGGTTTTAATAATGAGTCTTGTTTGTGACTTCCTTATGACTGTGCTGACCATTTTGCACTGTAAACTCAATACTGCCACCAATGTGTCCAGTAATACGGCTTTGTTACATCCATCTAAGCTATTTTCTAAGTCGAATTAATCACTTCTGGTGGTTGTAAACAGTATATAAACCTCCGCTGGGTCCCAAAGAGTACGTATGTAAAATGTTGTGAATATAAAAACAACAACACACGCACGCACGCACACGCACACACACACACACACACAAACACAATGTAATTGGTCTCAATTACATCCTATTTACCATTATGTTCCACACACTTAGTTTATATTGACAGGACAAGTAATTACTGTTTGCACAACATTCATCACTTTAATCAATTAATGTCAATGTCACATACATCTCCAGTTCATCTGACTCTACATAGAAAGAACCTGGTTTGATCCACCTTGAAATTAAAGTCAATCATGGTGTAAAGTGGCAGTGGTACTGACCCAGCCTTCCAGTCTGTAATTACATACCCCCTATGTATTTGCATAATGAAAGTGTTGGCAATGAATACCAGTATGATACAGAATGATGTATGGATGATACAGAAGTCATTTACATGATATGGAAATCTAATAACATGACTTGAGTGTGTAAAATGGAGAAACATCTAACATCATCTAATCCCACAGCTCTGGATAAATTCTAACACCAATTACATCATGCATAATCCTCCTAGCCTTTACAAAGCCTTGCTTGAAATATGGGAAACTGCACTAGTGTGACACTTGCTTTACAAAGTTCAAAGTGAGGCGTGAAATAGAAATATGAAGCAAAAACAATTCATGGGTCAAGTCAAACTTTCACAAGTCTACTCCTTCAAGCATGCAGCAATATCTGTTAGCTTTGACACATTGACTACCTGCCTACATGCTTCTTCCTCGTCGAATGGTTTTTCTAAGCTTCAGACGATCCTTTGAAGTTGTGAGAGCTAAAAGCCTGCAGGGCATGATTGGGATTTCATTCCTGTGTGTTTGTGTTGGAAAGGGCCAGAGCCGAATGTCTCCAACACTTAAATTCAGTCAGAGTCTCTCTCTCTCACTCTCACTCACTCACTCTCACTCACTCTCTCTCTCACTCTCTCTCACTCTCTCTCACTCTCTCTCACTCTCTCTCACTCTCTCTCACTCTCTCTCACTCTCTCTCAAACACACATGTGCATAGAGAAAAAAGAGTAGAGAAGCAGGTTGGGTAGGTGAAGCTGATAAGCCCACACAGTCTAATAAACAAGTCTGTGACAGTGAAAGCCCATTGCCTGAAGCTGTGAGCATGCTCAAAGATGGCACAGAAGGGGGAAAAGGTAAAAGAAAGAGATTAAGAGTCTAAGAACTTGCACAGAAGGGAGGGTGGAGTGATTGGCAAGTCAAATATAAAGAACTGTTCCCATAATTCTTCATACTACTTTTTTCTTTCCTTTTTACCCTAGAAGAATGTGAAAGGATGCCAGGTTTAATAAGAATAGGCTGTGACTAACAGATTCTTTGTGACTTTTTATGTGGCGTGTCATCAAGTTCATTGGAAAAAAAACAGGTTTGTATTTCTCGCACGGACAGGACAAGCCATGTTTATTCATGAGCACATATGAACATCAAAGAATCCATGCTAAGAACTGTGCTTTTGGCTGCATGGCCAAATCAAGACTCCCATCCCACTCTTAATCATGATGGTCAGCCTTTCAGACTCAGTTAGGGCTGAAGAAGGTGGATTTCAAGAAGTGTAATAGATCTCACTGAAGATTTAAACAATAATATGATGTTTGTGTGTATGATTGTAAACACATTTTGAAATTGCACTTTGGAGAAACAAACTTCTAAAGGCCAATTTAAACTTAAATCGACGCCGTTCCGATGCAAAGCCCTTGAGACGACACGTTCCCCATCTACAGAGCCTTTATGTTGCCATATAAGACTACACATTAAAAAATCAAAGACCACCGGGGTAGAGCGCAAAAGCAATCAAAATAATAGAGTGTGCACTGTATTACATAAAGTATTTGCTCTCTGCATATGTCAAGCCTTGATGTTTTTGGTCCAATGACCCTAGGTTACATCCATGACAGGAAAAGGTCATTCACACTCTTGATTTCCCTGAAAGAACCCCCTTAAGGTATCAATAAAGTTCTATCAATCTATCTATCTAAGTTTCAAATGATACACAAGTCACATCAAACAGCCATGGACAATTTGGTCTGTTCAAGTTACCGAAATGTTTTTGGGCTGTGGGAGGAAACCCGGAGTACCCAGAGTTTGAACCCAGGCCTTCTTGCGGTGAGGCGAACCATTAAGCCACCCCTTAAAATCCAATACAAAAGCAGATTGCTCAATATCAATCAGCTAAAATCTGCAACAACATTTCTTGCTCATGGCTAAAATCAGAAGAAACTACAATCTGAAAACTATAAATAGAAATCGGTGTTGTGGATACGACTGTGTTGTCTTGTATTGATGATTGAACAGGTGACTGCTTGCCTGGTGTAGATATAAATGACCACATATATTATAGAAATATAGCTCGAGTATGTCCGCAATTTGGGGAAGTTGCCTGTGAAATCAAAAATCTTTCAGGAAAAAGTTTGGGAAACACAAGGAACCATGCAGTAATACCCTGGGGAATAAAAGGCGCCAATCCATTGCAGACACTTGGCCCGGCAGGGTCATCAGCAGTAAGTACCCACTGAAAGGAAGAAAGGTATTAGGGAGGTGTCAAGATGAATGGACCGAGTCTTTCTGTGTGGAGTTTGTTCCATTGTCTGTGTGGATCTTCTCTAGGGCACAGTTTCCTTCCACAGTCCAAAAACATGTCAGGTTAATTGGGGACACTGAAAAGCAAGTAGGTGCGTGTGTGTTTGTCCTGAGTTGCACTTCAGCCTGATCGGGATGTTTCTAGCATCTTTTTCCAGTAGTGGAAAAAGATTCCAGTCATTATCTTAGTGAGACCTCATTCTGCATAAACTACAACAGTGTGGTTTGGTAGAAACTTTTGAGATCATGTGTTTTTGACTGTAGTAACAACATCATTTTCAGATAACTTAGTATTTAGATTTTAGGCAAGTATGTCAAGAGTCTGATCATGGTCAAACAAAACCTAAATTTATGAATTACATAATCCTAAATTGTTGTGATTTATTTTATATGTCACTTCAATGAATCATGATCTGCATCATAGATTTGGCATACATTTTATCCCTAACTATTTATCCAGCTTGGGACCTAAGCTGCATCCAAGTGACAACCGGAGACCTCAGACTGTCAGCACTGCTGCCATATCTTGATTGTAATTCCTAACTTTGTTGGTGTCGCCTATTTAGTATACCGCTTAGTAACTGCATTTGCTTTAGAACATAGCCTAAGTTAAACATTTTCCCTTGTGTATGTAAATGTGCAATTGTAAAAACTAACAAATCTAACTAAAATGTTTTCTGGAAGCATGTTGCTTGTTGGAAGTAACACTTGTAATCCCAACTGGCTAGTAAGTATGCATCTAATTAAACATTTTAAGAAAAGTTCAAGACAATAGCATGTATTTTTGTCTGAAAGGCCAATTACTGAGAAAAGTCTGAGTAAAAACATATCCAAGGACCGTAAGATCACAGCACACCACAATACCCCAAAGCAGAAGTGATTCTGGTATTTTGTCCCAAGTTTTACAAGTTCAGCACATAAAACAAGAACTACAACATTGTGTATGACATAAATATATGTATATATTTATATACAGGAATGCTATCTCTGTGATTGGTTGCTTTGATCTTCCTATTAAATTGTTGCATTCTCTGCCACAACTATGAAGCCCTTCAAAGTCCCACATCAAAATGACTTCGCATTTAGGGGAGAAAGTCTTCTCACCAGTGTGCACACAGCAGTAACAATGCAAGCCTTTCATTCCACACATGACATCAACAGCACTACACAGGAGTCACCTCATTCAAATGCACCTTCACAACTACCTGCTTAATTCGCTGGGTTCAAAGACTGCACTACACCGAGCAGCAATTAAGAGCAAAAAACTAAAGAGGCGGCTTTCTACAGGCCACCCCTTATGGCCCTTTTCTCTGTACTGCTATCCGGCTATAGCCAATGAGTAGGAAAACAGTGGGGGTGACTGGGGTTAGTTGGGGGTCTAGTCTCAACGACCTGGCCTCTATGCACTCAATCAGCACACCCTGCAACCGGAGACAACGCAGAACAACTGCTTCCCTTACACTTCCTGTGATCACAGGGTCGGAGCTGCCAGTCTGGGCCAGAGATCATGCTCTGCAAAGAGAGCAGCAGATAACAGACTTCCGCAAAGCTGTGAAGGGTTGGTGGAAAAAGAGAAAATAATGGGTATTTAAAAAGCAATATAAAAAGGAAAAGAGGATAGAAAATGAAGGAAACACTGCCTCATTTCTGTAAAAGGATAACACATACTGCAAGAAAATAAAGCCCAAAACATTGCAATGATGTAACATGCCATTATAACTTATATACACACTTTAGCATATTAAAATTTGAATTCTATTAAAAAATTTATTGCAAAAGATGACTTAAAGATGACAAACGTGTGAGACAACATGCACTCGAACAAGAAGCAAAACAAGATAGTTCTGAAAAAAATATATATTTCTGGTACAAAAGGATATCAAGTGCTACAAAAAGTGCAAAAGGTTCAACAGAAGATGACAGAAGTCACCGAAGATGTAGAAGGTTCTACTATGCTGAATAATGTGCAGAAGGTTCTACAGTGCTGCAAAAGGTTCTAAGGTTCTGCAAGAAGTATGAATGGCTCTATGGTGCCACATAACATGCAGAAAGGACTGTAGTGCTTCAGAAGATTCTATAGTGCCACAGAAAGTGCTGCTAATGAAAAGAAACACTGTTTGACAATATAGATCAGCACTTTGTTTGATGCAAAAAAGGTGAGGCTTATGACCCGTGAAATAGATGGAGGTGGGTCAGTGCTGAAGTGGGGATTTTATGGACGTCCTGACCATGTGACTGGCCTCATAGACTCAAAGAAAGATGAAGACATTTTAAGGAGGAATGTTTTGCCTTCTGGTATGAAACTAACCCATGTGGATAAGTGGGCCAGCAAGACACTTTCAAGCCAAATTAAGCATGATTGTAAAGTTCCTCTGAGCTTTAATGACTTTGGTGCTTTAACTGTTTTTTCTGAACCCCATCTAAGATTTAAATTCAATTAGCTGGAAGTTTTTGGATTGGAGGCAAGTTTACTTTAAAAATCACTGTCAAAATTGACTGTCAAGAGTAGATATATACTGTATAACAATTAGGCCACAATTGATCTCATTTTCCTTAGCATAGTTTGTACCTACCTGTACCTAGAAGTAAAAAGGCATTCATAATTTCGATTAAGATAATCAGAAAATGAGAAGTAACAAAAAAATTATCATAATTTGTCAACTTATTTTGCTAATCATTGTATAGTGCTTGTGAACCCAATATTATTAATAATGTTGCATCTGGATGTATCAAGAATGTATCACATCAGACTTTTTTTTTATTCAACATGATGGCCAGCAACATGCATAACTGGTGCTGATCTTTTTTCAGCATTTAGCATTGTAAACCTACAGAAACTACATCGTTCTACATAAATATGAAGCTTAAAAGAATGTGTTAGTTGTTCATGTGATTCCTTTACATTAGTGAAAAGTCCCTACCTAAAAATACCAGCATTTAGCAAGAGGAAAAAGCCTGGTGTGACAGTTTATTGCTCAATACACAGCCCTGCGTGGTAGATGAGAAAGCACTTCTGTTTGGGACTTCCTTTCTCCCACTCTAAACCTGGCTGGCATTTGGGCGATAAAACTTTCCAATGAAAATTTTCAGACAGACTAGCTCAACAGGCAGAACAACTGGTGTCTGTTTATGCTTTCAACCTGGCAACCCGAAAAGATTCTAAAGTTTATTCATGAGCCATCACCTCCGTCTCTCCTCCAGCCGGGAGTAAACAGCACATTATAAGCAATGTGCCAACATTTTAACAAATCTTTAAGGATAAATGTGCTAGACTTTTTTGGGTTCCTAGATGTTAGGGGTTGACACTAAAATCTGAGCATTCATATTGTTGTTAAAAACAAAAGTTCAAAATCGCATCGATTCCACTGCTGCGGTGCAAAGATTTTCCTACAATCCGAAGCAAGCTGCTGCAGCTACAGTGTGAAACCAACATCAAACCACAGACTCAGATACATTTCCCCTGTGAGTTAAAGTCACAAAGCATTGCGACATGGCTACAGTTTCTCTAAAGGAGACACCCTTACCTCATTTGCAAAAGCAAAACATCAGGAAGCTACATGTTTTTGGACTGAAAATGTAAAATAAATGGAACCTTTCACCATTTAAAGCTAATACTTAACGGTTAACCGATTAGACAATGTTTTTAAAAAATGCTGAGGGGTCCCAAATCAACAGGCCTTGAGTCCAATCAATAACAAAATGACTGCAACTGAGAATTGTATTTTTCAGGGAACCAAAGAATTCC
Organism: Hoplisoma paleatum; assembly: GCA_028565875.1. Classification (NCBI taxonomy): domain Eukaryota; kingdom Metazoa; phylum Chordata; class Actinopteri; order Siluriformes; family Callichthyidae; genus Hoplisoma; species Hoplisoma paleatum. The sequence goes on along the minus strand of JAOTRQ010000018.1, from coordinate 3,675,664 downwards.
ATAACGTCTGCAGTGGAACTAATAAGGCGAATTTATAATCAATTCAAATATATGCCGTTGTGATGCAGAAGCCCATGTGTCAAAATCCCCCCCCCCCCACTGAACCTCGGTAACGCCTGATATGAACCTCCAGACAACAAGGAGCCATTAAAACAATGAAGTGTGCATAGTTGTAAATAAAAGGCCGTAGCCTAGTGATAAAGCTGTAGGTCAAGTCATCCAAAAGGCCAGCTCACCACTACAAGGCTGCTACTGTTGGGCCCTTGAGCAACGCCTGTAACAGTCAATTGCTCGACTATATACTATAACCTTAAATTAAATGTAAATAAAGTACTCGCTCTCTACATATGCCCTTGCCTTAATATTTACAAAATCAGGGATATTTAAATAATTTTGTATGTTTAAATTATTTTAATTTTTTTATGTGAAATACTACTGAATACTACTGAATTGTCACATTTCCTGGCCTTGCCTTGCAATGTTTTATGATCCAACTTTTAATCATTGTTCAAAATCAATCAGCCAAAGTTTACAAGAACGATATTTCTCACTCGTTGCTAAAACCGAAGGGTAAACAACAGCGTGACAAAACTCTCAAAAACTTGGCATCTCCCTAGCGTTGTGGTAGTGAGCTACTTCTTGGTTCATAATGACTTCACAGAGGCGTTGTGTTGTGACAAATTTATAAGTTGGGCTCTAATAAATAAGCTAGCAACACAGCATGGAACTATACAGATCATGTGACAAACCTACCTGCATCTACCACTAATTTGGCATCATCCTACAGATGAATGAATTAGCTCATTTATCTCAAAAGTGGTCTTAAGCATTTAGTCTAGATGAATAAACTTGACCAAGTTGAAGTGAGTGTGTCCATATATGATCTGGTGTCAGTGTGATCTAATTAGTTGACCCTCATTGGTCCTTGGGGTACTAAAACGTTTGTCAATTTGATAAGATCTTAGGCGCACAAAAGCAGTAGTTAAGGAAATTTGGTCTGTCACAACTTATCAACACTGTATTGTCAGACAGCTGTTGATTGCTGATTACACTTGAAATCAGTCAGCAGTCTGGCTGTGATTTATCAAACTTTAATAAGCTTGTTTAGAATGTGCTTCTCGTGAAGCAAACTTCATTTTTGTCTAATGTTCCTGAACACTAGCTCATAATCTGCACAATTCCACAGGAGGTTATTTGGCACTGATAGCTCGTTAGAGAAGCCACTTTCTGGTCATTGGATGTCCATGTCTCTTAATTTATCTTGTTTTTACACCACACACACCAAGCCACTCGTATCAAATCAAGTCTGAAAAGGTTTTGCATTCATTACAGCCGTTCATACTTTTCTGAGTGTACAGAACTTCACAGGTTTCACAAGATTCCACTATTTGCTTAGCACAAAGATTCTCCTTTCATATGTGCTCTAGCCCTAGGACTGATTAGTCATCCTAGCACCCCACCCTGAGCTTTACTATCTAGAACAACAAAGTGTGCATGAGTGTCTTACTTATCATGGGAACAGCCTTCGTATTAATAGGACTCACTAGCCCATATTATTCTTCACAGCTCATTCACATGCTTCCGCTCATCAACATGCTTATTCATCTTGTTTAGGATTATTCAAAATAACAAGATTTCATTCTTAAAGCCTGAGGCTTGTTCAGGGATTATCTGTTGTTATTTTAAAGAGTCATTATCTATGCCAGGATTTTATAACACGTGATGCACAGTGTTGAGATCCAATGTTGAGATCCTGGTCCAAATCTCAGTCGGATGTATGTTTACACAGACATTATCAGCTATTTTCAACAAGGAAGGGTTTGATGACCTGTTTAGTGTGATCCTGCCTTGCGCCCAGTGTTTCTGGATGAAACTGGAATTTTCATGACCTTTATCAAAATAAAAACGATTATATGTGCAGGTATTTGCTTTTAGCATTTTTTGTCCAAGATTATTTTAGTCATATTTATAATGTGTGGTTTATGTATGTTTATTAAAACCTTAGAGTGCCTTACAATGTTGCATAAAATTAAGTATAACATAAATTGCTATTCAAACACTCTTTGATATACAAAATGTGGAAAGCATATAATTTAGTATAAGTTGTTACACATAGATTTACAGATTCTGATTTATATAAGCACAGTTTGTATAAACAATTGTTACTCACTCACTGTCCTTTAAGGTCTTGGAAAAGTGCTGGAGCGAATCCAAGTTTTTCAGTGGATGCAAAGGTCACAAAATCACCCAGGACAGGGCACCAGTTCATCGTGCAAACTCCACACACACACAGGAAAAGGACAGTCATGCCTTGGGATTGAACCCAGGACCTTCATACTTTAGTAAGTAAGTAAAAATGCTACTCACTACACACTTTCTACCAATACCCACCTAATTCCAAGTTTGTGGTGATAACTAAAGTGAGTAGTCAGTAGCATTCTCTCAGACATGTAGTAATAATACATGGAGGTTACAACTCATCAATTAGGAATGGAAAACACAAGGTTTACCTCTGATATTTTAAAGTTGTATTGATGTACAATAACACATTTTCTATAACGCAGGTCAAGCTAGCAAATACAGCTGTGCAATCAATTGCAAAGCAAAAATGGAAACGCTGGTTAGGGATCCAACTACCAAGATTATCAAAGTAATTACTACAAACGCAAACTGTATTCCAGCTATTCATCTCTATTTTGTTTTACAGTAATGTCAGCATTCACAGACAGTAAATGCAAACAAGAAAAGTGCAAAAGAGAAGCACATAAGTATCAAGATACTCACAACTGGAAATGAAAACAAAATAACCTTTATGATGCTGCAGTAATTCTTAAATATTGTGCTCTGTTTATCATTCAACTATATTTGACAAAAGGCAGCCGTGGCCTGGTAGTTAGAAAACAGGGTTTGTGTTCAGAAGATTCGATTCTGAAGGTGGACAAATCACGACTGGAGTACCCATGTGCAACCTTAAATGCTCCCTAGATCTGGTGGATTGGGCTGCCCACTGTGCTGGTCCACGTGTGCTCACTGCTGCCCCCTATTGTATGTTCTCTAGTGTTTTAATGCACATATATAAAAAATCATTGTGCTTTTTTCTAATTGTATAAAAGCACAGTAGAGAAAAGTATTCTAAATTTACCAAATGTAATTTTATTTTTTTGGAAACAACATATTTATAGATACATTTATATAACTGTTATATTCCTTCATATAAACAGACTAATTTAAGCTTAGATGTAAAACTACTCTCAATGCATTCATTTACAATAATAGACTAACAAATCATATTTTTTCTAAAAGAGAACTGAAGCTGTAACATCATTATAACAATATAGTGCAGACGATTTTAAACAATAACAATGATAAAGAAAATATTATTATTATTATGATGGCATATAGGGCAGCCCTTTCTGTATGGAGTTTGCATGTTCTCCCAGTGTCTGTGTGGGTTTTTTTCTGGGTACTCCAGTCCACAAAGTCCAAAGACATGCAGTTCGGATAGGTAAAGATAATTAAATGGTTCAATGTGTGTACCCTGTAACAGACTGGCAACCTGTGTTTCATGTATTCAACCAGTGACACACAGACCTCCAATAGGATTAAGTGATAAAACTAGACATTGGATGATTTCATGGACAAATGGATAGAACACCTTTATTTATCCAATATACATATACATGTTAATGGTACGATAATGTTTCCATATCAGAAGCTGAGGCTGAGCGAGTTAATGCATGCGCTCTATGCTCTATGTGCATGTGAAAAACTTTTATTGTTTAGGTGAGCCAAGGTTTGTAATACACCTTCAGTACATTTCATCACAGAACTCATTAGAGCACAGTACACAGTGACTAAGTAAGATTTATCCACTTAGAAAATAATATTTTTATAAATCAGTAAGCAATCTGCATGTTTTCACACATGCTAATGAGGAAAAATGAGTTTATGGTGGTTAAACTGTCATAGAAATTTCTTGGCAAGAACTGATTTAAACTTGGTGAGTTACTAAGTTATAAAATGCAGAAGCAGTATGTTCACCCACTGTTAATGTATCTGTATACACTTCGTCATTCTAAAATCCAATAAAATGTAAAACAAAAGATAGAACTGCTACACCAGATGAACAAATCAGATTCTAAGACATATTTATGTTTTAATGGGTCAATACCAGCTTGTTCAATAACTGTTGCTTAACAATGTACAGCAGTTGGTTAACAAAAATGATCATGAGACTCAAATCTGCCCGTCTACTTCAAATTTTGAACATGCACATGCATATTAACTTTTCCAGTCAACCTTAAAAATTCCTTATAAAACAAAACAAACATTCAGGAATTTGTTTGCCCTTTTAGTAGCAATTATTGTCAACAAATGATCTCTACTCCAAAATGTCCTAACTGAGGTTACACGATTACAAAAATTTGTAACCAAATTGCACATTTGGAATAAAATCAGAGAGACAAGCGAACTAAATTGTGAGCCTTGGCAAATATTACCAAAGTTGGTTGATGGTTGATTGGTTGAGGGTTTGTACAAATTCTTGCAATCACAAAATTGTATTAGAGAACGTGTATACAGAAAGATTTCTTCTCTGTTGAGATGTTCCAGATTCCAATCAATAGGTTTCCTTGACGGTTACAATAAATAATCTTTTTAACACTACTGATCAATTCACAGATTTATGTGATACAATAAGGATATGCCTAAGTCGTTAATATAATGGATAACCTAATTCAATCTAAAGTATATAAAGAAAAAGTTGTCATTATCAGTTGAACGGCTATATGCAGACCTACTTTGTAATGTTCATCCATGTATTGTGGCATTATTATCACAAATAAACACACAATTAGTGAGTACGACAAAGTATTAGATAAAATGTGACTTACAACTGACACTTCATACATTGCAAGCTCAAGAACCGGTGAGCTATGGCTAAATTTTATTTGAGATAAATTAGCAACTCATATTTTCAGGCAATGCACACAACTACAAAAACAATTATAACAATTGATTGTAATAATTTCAGAAACAAAACCATTTGTACCAAACATCGTGTCCTGCCAGGGCACTTGAATTGGTATCTCGCCGCTACTATGGCTGTCAAATTTGATTGTGGACATATTTACCCAGCAGCCAACTGACCAAGAAAATGATAATACCAGCACCAGTTTGCCCTATACAACACATTCTGATGTGTTATTACTTGGCTTTGTGTGGTGAAATTGTTGAGGATGTTGAGGAGCAGAAATAATTCTAATAATAATACTTCTGTCTATGCATTCTTTCCAGCCTGGTGTCACTGGCTAGCTCCTCCACTGTCCAACTGTCCACTTAATATCATCCCCCTTTGGCAAAGCAGCACCGAAGCAGCACTTAAAACCATTTGGCTCAGATTTGGGCAGGTCCTGTCAGCCTTGAAATCAACAAGCCCTGACATATAAATAAGAACAATATCAGATAAGTCTTGCAAGAAGCCTATAAACATTTACATTCTCTTTCAAGCGCTGTTTATGGATATTTTTATCTCCTATCTAAAACTTAAGGACACAGCGAAGAAAAGGCTGAGGAGGTAGGGGGGTTCGCGGACGGAATTTGAAGCAAGCGGTGAATCAAACAGACAAGTTCCTGGGTCGGTTGACCATAATAGGTGCTGAGTGTGGCGAGCGCCATGATCCGCCATGGACAAGACTCTAAGCCCGGCTCCATAGATTATAACTCTTCAGCCGGGATAGGAGGGGAGTAAAGCCAAAGGGCCATTCTTGTTCTTCATCTCTGCCTGACAGAGACAAAGTACAGCATGCAAGTTTTAGACACAGATAGTCCTGTCTGACCCTTCCACCGTTGTGTTTTAGAGTGGAGAATCTCTGGTCTTTCTGTCCGGAAGGCTGATGCTTATCTGATTGCTACAAGAGAATGACAAAGACATGCTGCAGGTGCATGGCCTAAAATGAAGAAGTCAAAATATTATGAGAAATAGCGACTACTTTTCTAACATGTAAGTCATTGTGTATTCTATTAATCTTACGATTAAGACAAATTAGAAAATCAATTAATATCATATAATCATAAAACTAAACAAAGTCAATTGTTACCAAATGACACAGAGAAACCAACCAGAGTTCAATACATCACTGCAAAGAAAGAAATTGTATAGAAGACAGTATTCGGAGCTTGTTTGATTGTGAGTATCGGACTACAACCCTTTGATCACAATGCAGATTTTGTTGCCAGCGGAAGTACAGTTTTGACACAGTGTCTGTTGTTTCATCCATGTTTAAACAACACGTTCATTTCTGAATTGCTCTTCTTGTGCAAGAGAAACATTTGATAACCTCAAGAAAAGAGGGCTGGAGTTTGGGACAGGTCTCTGGGGCATCACCTTAACAAACAAAGATTGGGGGGGAAAATTGTTTGCATTTACTTGCAACACAGCCTAGAAACAAGGAGTCATTTGAATTTCTATTTAAGGAGGTTAAATTCAACCTCAGGGACTTAGTAGATCAGCTGTCAAATCATCTTGTAAGAAAGGAGATGCTAATGACCTGACCGGTGACTGTTGAAAGGTAACTTCATGGTCAAAGTGGGTTTTTTTTAAATAAAATACAACACTCACTGAGCACTAAACCACTTTACACTATGCACATGATTCCGTGTGTGCTTCAAGTCGTGGACCAGTTTTGTATATAATTCTATGTAAAAACAATAGTTTTAATAAGTTAATGGCTACATTTGTTGTGAAAAAAGCATTTAATGTATTTGTGATTCTCGATGAAGATGTTAATTAATACAGCTTGGCTTATTAAATAAACAACTCATAAGTGCAGTGCTCCCCATTAGCCCTGTTTCACCATGGTTGACTTGCGATGTTTTGTTTTTGCAGATCCATGTGTCCAGACTCTTTTTCTATACCCCCTTTTCAGGGGCCATTTTCCACCGCCATATGCTGCACGCCTTATGGTAACAATCCACTAAAAACAACAGACCTGTGTTCAACCACCGCAATACAAAGAACTGTTTCTACATTTATTTACGTTCTTATCCAGAGCGCCTTACTGACATACTAACAGTTAGTTCCAGTTAAGTTCCTTCTGCTGTAAAAGAAGCAGTTTAAAATATAAATATGCTGAGACCCATTTTGGATGTCAATAAATTTTAGTTTTTCACTTATAAAGGTGGGTCTCAAATCATAATATTAAATATGGTACATAATTCAGGTTGAAATAAAGAAATTAGCCTCTATCTGTATCTACCTCGAGTTCTGAGTGGTGGATCGATAAAAGTGGGACTGAATGCTGAAAGGTTGGATAAAAAACAATGGAGTTTTATGAGCTTTCTAAGGAAAAATGGAACTGGTAGAACATTGGTTTTATATGTGAAGCATCATCGTTTTAAAATGAATGCAAACAGCTACAAGAAGCCAGCAGAAAAATTGGCGGTTGCAACGTGAACGTTTTCTTGGTTGGTTAGTTAGTTAAAAACAAAAACAAAAACAGATGGCTGCCGTTTTAAGAGTCCAATACTGGGAGGCACCTAACAAAAAAAAGTCGCAGTAGTCCAGCATCAATATGAAAAGAGATTGAACAAAGAATCTGAGTGTCTGACAGAGAAAATCTAGTCAAGTTAGGTTCAAGTGGAGAATGGTTGACTATTTAGGACAATATCAAGATAAATTATTTGATTGTTTGATTTAAAATGTTGAGACTGGTGTTCAGAAAGAAATTCATCAGCTCATCTTGCTTCAGGTAAGTTTAGAATAGTAAGCCTAATAACTAATAATGTTTATGTTTTTAATCTATTAGTGGCTCAATGTATGTTTTCTATATAATCATAATAACCAAATGGTGAATTTGGTGTGTGAATTCAGGTTCAATTATTTCCTTATATACAAGCATTTCTGCATTTGCTTTCATCTTTGGTTTCTATCATCAGAAGATCAGGCCACAGTATAGGTAAGTAAAATAATACAAAGGAGCTGTATTAAGAATGCTTACAACTGACAAAGTTGCATTTGTAAGAGTAAATCCTATAAGAATTTAAATACAGCTGAGAACTTTGGACGTCTTTCATCATCAAACGCATCATGGAAAATAAACACTGAAAGTTAAATGCAGGCACTTTTATATGGTTTTGATTTTTAAATCTATGTATCATATACTTCATTCTTGTTAAGAAATCAGCAGGTACATTTCCACCAGGAAACACTGGGCACAAGGTAGTAATAACCTGGACATGGTGCCAATCCCTTGCAACTTTCTTTTCCACCAATAACAGGTAATTAGTCTGCGTATATACTCGTATATAATTCAGAGCTAAAATGGGTATAAAATAATACAAAACGTCAAGCACAACCAATAAATACTTTCATTTACGGTTGGTATTATCAAATGAAATTCCTTTTTCCATTTAAGCCCTAGGGTAGTGCTGTGATTAAGTCACCAGCTCAGTCACCAGCTGTGACAATCCAAAGGTTCGATCACCAAGTGTGCCTTTTCTAGTGTAAACACTGCATGTTCTCCCTGTTTCTGTGTGGGTTACTCCAAGAGCTCAGTTTTTTTTCCAAAAACATGTAAGGCCGTCAGAGTTTATTAATCTTGAAAAATAATTCAAAAAAAGACTTCCTGTCTTTAATGTAACCAGTGTAAAACACAAAATAAACTTAAATATCGAGTTCTGATAAAAAATGTAAAAAAAAAATCCTCTCTATATTCTGATCTAAAAATGCAGGATTAGCACATATAGTTATAATTCAGCAATCAGTGTTAGCTGATGTGATGTGTAGAACGTGAGGATCTATTGGTCTGGATCTGTAACATCGTAACAGATGTCTGATCACAGATACATGTAAACTGTAAACTGGCCACTCTCTTGGCATGCTAGTGTACAGTAGCACAAAGGTGTGTAATGATTGTGGATATCTCAAACTCTATTATAGATGTAAAGCTGCTGGTAGCTGTGCCAGCCAAACAGTAAAACATGTCTGTGTTAAATAGTGTGCAAATTAAAAAAACAGTACACACTGAAATTTTTGCTATGGAATACTTCTTTTTAACTCAAAACTTAATAAAACTTAAAATAAAAGCTCATAATATAAAAGATTGTACAGTAAATACAGGCTTAGAATTCTACCACCACTATGAATATGTCTGGATGCGATGACGTTTATATAAATGAAATATCAAACTTAGCATAAAAGAGTCTATAACACAGATCATGATTATTAGACATTTAATTATAAAAAGCTAAAATGTCTGGTGGAATATCCTGGTGGAAATACATTCTGCAAACTAAAAAAACTCTAAGGCTGTTTATCCTATTTAAGCAAAAAATAAATAACTAGCTTGCGTGTTTTTATAATTGTATTTTAACATATACTTTCATTAAGTGACATATACATTGTCCCAGGTATACTTTCTACCCATTGTATATTTATAACATTAATAATATAAATATTTCAGTAATGTGTCACCAACAGAGAACAGATACAAAACAAAACAAAAAATCCGAACAATTCCAGCCTTTCAAAAATGTAGGCTTTTGAAAAAAAAAAAAGAATTCTATTCATTATGTACCAGGCTTGTGAATAAGCGCTTCGATTTGAACAAAAACAACAAGTGAAGAGCAAGAAAAATATCAAAGATTTCTGCTTGTCAATTGAAAAATACAAAGCCATTCAACACGACATACCAGGGGCCTCCAGCTCCTCATTTTAGCAGTAAGAGATGTCAGATGACCTTTAACCTTGGAGTTTTTGTAAGACTTTTGTGAATGAAGAATACACGGAGGTTAATCCTAACATCCCCTCTAAGAATCCCTGCACTACTACCAAGATATAACAAAAGCATGCATCTAAAGCTTTCGGAGTTCTCAGCTCTAATCAGAAAAAGCACAGTGAAAGAACAAGGGCATGTTTCTCTAAAACAATATTTTGTGGGAAAGTAGCATATGTTTAAAATGACGCTAACCGACGGAAATCACACGGAACATCAGAAACTGTGCAGTTACTAGAATATCGGAGTACCGGCTATCAGATTCAGAGCTCATTACAGGGCATTAATATGCGCATCTCATGTGAACGGCAAGTCAATTGAATCGGCTTGCAAACTTCTTTTGCGTTCTTTCACTTGGGATCAACCGCGATTAAAGATTTTAAACGACTGAGTAATCAGTCATATTTATGCCTTACTGACATCATTGTATACATAAAATTCTGAAAAACTATCTGCAAAACACTGCAATCGTCTATGACTTTTTAAAAATAGGCAATATTCTGTAAAGTGGCAAATGACATGAAAGTGATTTTGACGTCATGTCAGTGTGTATAACATGGCAACACAATTCAAATAGAATCTGCTAACGTTTGTATGTAAAAAAAGATCAAGCTATAGACGCCACAAAGCCAGGATTTGTACTAATGCACAAAATCTAGAAATAACAGTGTTACACATATATTTGTCATGGTTGTCAGTAAAAAGTATAACTAATCGACACATGTGGATCAGTTTGAAACAGCACATTTACAGCTCGTGTGTGCCATAATATTACATCTGAAAAGAGATATTAACGGCTTTTATAGAACAGGATGTCAAGAAGACCTTATTTAAGGTAAATTAAGCTACAGTTATCGTTGACATCTTGTAGACAGATCTTATTGTAACTGACCATTAAAAGTTTAAAATAACAGAACCCGCTCTAATGATCGTTTCTTCTCTCCAGTCTAGTTCGATACAATAAAAAATGACAGAATACATATCAAATCCTTTACTTTCTAGCATGTATGATGTGTAAACATACTGTACCTCTGCTGAGCATTGGGTTAGAGCATTATCAGCACCAGTTCCACAGAGAGGCAGATATTAACGTTGGCAGAACATCTAAAGTCCTTGTCCTGCCTCAGAGGTATCCTTTATTCCATGTCCATGCCTTCCAGCTTATTCCATCATTTCCATTGACAAAAGTTCACTTGCATTGCACAGTCTTTACATTCGTTGCTCATAAAATATGTTGTATTTCCAATATATTTTCTTCAGAGGTGCTCATGGGTGATCCTGAACAAGAATCCAGGGTGCATCACACCGCTCTGCACAATCACCAAAAAATCGGGCCTAGAAAAGACACAGATGCAAAAACGCATTATGGATGACAATCTTAAACCCTCAAGACACAGAAAGACACACAAACATATTATAGACAGAGATTACAGAAATGCAAGTATAAAGTGATTCTATAACAGTTTGCGTCAAAACTTTCCAACTATGAAATAAAATCATTGTGGCCTACCAAACAGTTTACCATGGGGCCAGCAACACAGAACAACAATTTAGGATAAACTCAAATAACACTGCTGTGATAAATGCAACACAGAACCCACAATAAACATCCACAGAGAGCGAGCGGCTGTGTATGGCGTAGTCAGGCATCCTCGCAGCAGGCTCTGTGAATGGGAGCACTGACAGAACAGGCCCTCTGGCCGACCAAATTGGAAACAGGAAAACAAACATTCTCAAGGAAAACTCCTCCAGTCCTCCCTCCAACTCCTCCTTTGCTCCGACTCATTCTGTCCGATCTGTCTTGAACAATGTAGAAGCCTATGCTATAGCCACAACACAAGCCTTCAGACCACACAGATGGAAAAGGAATACTTAGCTACAATGGGGAGGGGGATATAAAAAAGGGGAAAAAGAAAACTGAAAACGTATGGTGAGGGAGCATGCACCATAACTCAGATAGCAGCGGAAAAGGCTAAACTGACTCATCGCTGTTTCAAAAGAACTGAGATTGTGTGTAGTGATGGCATAAAACTCTGCCACGGCAAAGTAAGAAGCGAAGAAGGAGCGGGCAGGGACAACAGATTGTAGGAATTTCCGAAAGGTTTCGTAAGGTTTTCTAAATGAGCAGCTGGAACACAGGGCAAAAGAAAAGCGGTGCGTCTCAAATGAACTGTTGCAGACAAATAGTATGGAAAATGAAATGGGTAATCACATAAGCTGTAGATGCAATCTCTTAACCACTACTGCCTGACTAAGGGCTTTATTTATCAAATAACAGATTCATGCCATTTATGTCAAAGCCATCAAAAAGTTAACAAACAATACTTGTAGTCGTACTATGCACAGAAGGTCCAAAATCTAACTATACTTATTATATAACAATATGTTTATAATATAAAATATTATGAAATTTAGCTTAACCTGTGTGATCTGTGTTTATTTTAAAAGCAGCAAGTGTAAATAAAATATATCTAATGTATAGCAAATGTTTTCTAAATGCAAATAAGCATTCATCCATTACAAAAAATATTTATCCCAATATACTTGAATAATCCTGAGTGGTCAAGTGAGTTAATATTGGTTTTATAAAGTTAAAGGATAATATAAATGTTAATAAGCTGACTGAGCAACATCACATTAAAACACACCTAATCAAGCATAGTCAAACAACTGAGCACAAACAGCTGATAACAGTGCACTAAGTCAACAACAGCGGCACAATCACCCAATCAAATTCAAATTAGATGATTTCCAAAATATTTCCAAGATTTGTTAAGCTATATATTAATCAGTTAAAACTTATCAGTAAACTTCAATCATCTGTGAGCTGACTGAAAGATGAAATTAAAGTAAGATGACTCAAGTGTCTCAAGCAAAGCGACCACAGAGCACCTTTTTAAATCTGTTTTAATTGTGGCGTAAAATTAAGTTTCCATTGCACAGTAACTGTGTTCAGAATATTATACCTACTACATTTAAAGATATTTAAAATCAAAGTAAAAAAAAATATCCAAACCATCAATAAGTCATTTCAAGCTTAAAAACTCCTGACGGTTTACAGAATGTTGTTCTTTTTTTGTTTGTCGACTGCAGTGGCGAGAAAAAATAAAATGCATTTAGAAGTAAAACATTATATTCGTATTTTCTTCTCTGTCACTTGAAAATAACTTGGTTGCTCTAAGGAGCTCAATTTGTATTTTCTATCAGTCAAGAGAGAAACTTAATAAGCCAATAGTACCTGTTTAACAAAAAACATGCTTCAAACAGTTCTACTCTTTTGCCAGATTTCACATTCGACAGCACACACACGCACGCACACACAAATCTGCAGGGACGAGACATAGTGTAGCGCTCATCTTGCTGTGATAAGAAGCAAGTCCAAAAAGAAGAATTGTGGAACTCAAAAGCCGTGTAGAACAAATGCAAGCCCCCCTGCTGGTGCTTTCTCCAAGCACCGAGGCCCAAATTCATCTGTCAGCCGTAAACTTCTCCACTATACAGCGTTGATCTATTGCATCTTGCCCAAAGGGCTCACAGATGCATGCCCATTTACATTGAAATCTACCTCAACCAGTCAATCACTTCAAACAACCCTTATCAGACAACCCATACAGATCTCATTCTTTCTTTTCATATTGCTAGTGAATGCACTAAATGAATATTAAACACACACACAACCCCACTTAATTATTCACTAACATACAAAACCAGGAAAAACTACAGAAATACATAAAAAAGTTGCCACAAACGTGAGTGTAGAACAATACAGATGACACAGCAGAGCTCCTGGCTGACGCTATCTGAAACCTCTGCTCACACTCGTAAGTCTCTTCTCCTCAAGTTATATGCACGCTGGTTTCCTCGGGCCTTTGTCATTAAGAAACTTTCACTGACAAGAAAGCAGCTTTGCAGCAAGCCAAAGGTGCATCATTTCCAAACTGCCCGACAGCGTCTGTGTTGTCGGCTTACAGGAAACAGCACGGGCCATCTACTGGAAGCAGCCTGGGAATTTTGTGTCACAACGATCAGATGTGGGTTCTGCTTCAGAGGTGCAAGTTAAAGTGAAAAGGCGGGTGATTTTTATCTCAGGTTAAAGTACAACCTTTTTTCCACCCACTTAAAACTACCAGTAACAAACACATTGCTGTGCTTTTACAAAAACAAGGTACAGTGGAAGCATCATTATAAACAGGCAAAGCTACAAAACATTGTAACACTACATGTAATGTACTCTCCAAATCATGATGTATTCCAAGCAGTTATTACTGTGCAGTGCATCAGGCGATGGATACCGGCCTTAATCTGAAATTAAATAGCAGGAATGCAACCATGTAAATTCTTATTTGTATTTTTTTTATGTTCAAGATTTTACCCAAAACTTACCATATAGGTTATTTATGCAAATCATCGTATATATGAATATAAAATAAGTTTATACAAACTGAATAATTCAATTTGGACAATACAGAATAAAAGTTTAATATTTAAAATTATACTTAATGATCTTTATTACCCTTGCAGTTGAGACTATTAGCCTATCTGCCCTATCAAATACTTTGTGTAGTACTAAAAATCAGTATCAGAAAAAATAAAGTTACAGTACAGGTTGTTTACAGTTAGTAGCAAGTAAAGTACCACATCCATTTTAAGTATAAAAACTTATTTTGTGTCATTCGTTTTGCAGGCAATATTTTTTTTTAATCACTCTTAGATTTTTCAAATTAATTCAAAAAACTGTTTGGAACATTGTGACAATTAAATTACGATCTAATAGGTCAGCGCATGGCGATTTGGTATTTTACATTCGTTTTTAAAGTGCTTTACTTATAATCCGATTTTATAATTGCATGATTGCAAATAATATTGTCAGAAAGATAATCATCATAAACTCATATAAAGTTGAACTGATAAATACTGAAAAAAATTTCCAGAGAGATTTAATATTTAAAATGTGTATTAGAATATTGATATTTGGAAGAACCGCTTTATTCCTACTCTAGATTTTTCAATGTATCATGTTATATGGTATGTTTATTTTGAAAGTAAATATTTTAACAAGAACTCTACAAATCTACAAGCTGTGAAGTAAAATGAAAAACTGTTCCCTATAAACAATGTAAAAAAAAAAAAACAGAATTTCATGTTGGGTTTCCAAACTCATGCAAAGAACAACAAAACAACCTTAAATCATTTAAGTAACTAAACCACTAGTGTCAAGCATTTACACAGAGGTACTATTATTCACACCACTGTACAGAATAGTTTATAAACATTTGTGTTACATAAATATGTAAGTGAAACAAACACCTGATTCAGTCAGACAAATCTCAGATTGTCAGATGTAGAAAACACTTATCCTTTTCTATATTAGTTGTTGCACTTTTGAAATAAATCATACTGCACTTGTCAAAGTCAGTTCTTCTTAAGTACCTATTTGCCTGCTTGATCTGTATAGCTTTGATACTTCTGCCTCACAGTAGGTGTATGTGATTTGAAATTCTGAACATTTAGAGTGTACAGTGATTAGCTATTCCCAAATAAGAAAACTTTGATTGTTTACATTTTTATAAAACTTTGACTTTGAGAAACTGATTGTCCTGTGATTTCTGACAGGTGTCGGTACAATTCTTAAAAACAAACAAAAGCAAACAGCTTTATAACCAGTTTATCAGCTTTAAAGAAATTACCTCATAGTTCTACTAAGTGACTGAAGTGTATTGAATAATGCCTTTAGTCAGTCATAAAGACGAGCCTTAGAGTGGAAGAGAGACCCAGGACAAACCATACGTCTTTTAAAAGTATGAAAGTTCACTACACGGATGAAATCAATTTATATGAATTCTATCCATATCAGGATAAATAAAGTAACTACCACAGCAATCGGTTGCTTCAAACTGTTTGACTGTTCTGACACACAGAACTCTACTTTTGATTTTGTAAAGATGTTATATTGATTTCAAAGCTTTTTACAACAATTTGAAACATGTATTTGCTTTTTCAATTGGCAAAAATGTAATAAAATGCAAAGAAAGTGAAAAAACAAATATGTATAGAAATGCAAGTTCCAAGCCAACAAATATACATTTTAGGAATGTTCCTAAATGTTCCATTTTGGTAGTGGGACTGTTATTTTCTCCAATTTTCTTAACATTCTATTATTTTTATAACTCCTTAAATTGGTGAAAATATTTAAAGAACATTAACTAAAGCTTATTTAATTTAAGATTTCCTCTGAATATTTGAATGTGGCTGAGATAATATTTTATTAGAAAGTTCATTCAATGTTATTGTGCACCATTTTTTTATATGTAGTTTACAAAAGTTAGAAGAACGTTCAAAAAATGGCAAATAAATAAACAATTCCGTACTAACATTGTTACCATTTTATAGAATAGAATTTAACTTTGTCGTTGCACATGTCGCAAGTACAAAGCAACGAAATGCAGTTATGACGGTAGCATTATGTTAATAAAACATTCTACTAACTTTATAGTGAGAACAGTTGCTTGTAATATTAGGAGAATTTTACAGAACTTTAGTGAAAGTTGTACGAAAGTTTCCTGTTAAGTGGGTTTGGCATAACAGTTTACCAGTAGAAAAAAATGCTGGATGTCTAGGTCATGCCTATTAACTACTCCAAACGGTGTTTGTAGTTTATTACAGGCTGCTGAATGGACACAGTGGTTAAATGACTATAAATGTTATGGTATGTGTGCTAGTAAGTGAGTAAACTTAATTACTGACTGGAATGGAAATTATATATTCACGCAAAGGTCATTAACAACATTTACTAATAATTAAAAATGATTGCAACAAGCCTATTACATTTTAAAATAATAAGTCAATGTTATATAAAGTTTGATACCGTAATAAAGTTTAACAGTACCAAGTGACTGATGTTTCTTTGACTGATAGCTGAACATGATCATATTTATGTCTGTTAGAACTTCTCTATTTGCTTTCTGAGGCATAGTAGAAATGTATAAACAGATATTTGAGGGCAGCCATGTTAACCAAAAAAATATAATAAACCATGTGCTACTCGTATAAGCTTTATCTTTATAGAGACAAACAACGCCGTTCATAAATCTCAGAAACCCGGTTCAAGTTTGAAAAAGATTATCGGAAAAGCGCATAAAACTTAACTTACAAGGCGAAAAATAAGCTACCGAAATAAGAGAATGAATTAAGTAAACTTACTTTGTCTATTTTATTTCTAAATAAAAGCAGCTTCTTCGGCCGAATACTATCGAGAGTCGAGCACGTTGCCATGCCTACGCGCTTTATCTTACATCACTTACGGAAAGTTTTTCAAGTTGATCGTACAGATTTATACCCGGCATTTCCACATAAAAATATCGAGCATTCACACCAACCAAGCTTTTCATTTACATTTCCGATCACACAATCACATTACACATTCTTCTCTAACAGCAAATAAAAAGCACACGAGCAGCGTCCACACGGACGGCTGTGCCACCGATTTAAGAATCTAGCGTCTGCGTGTATTCCATAGACAAATCCTTTCACGTATTATTAATCCTGAACGGATCCTGCACTACAACCACATACGCCGTTAAAGCACATCACCTGGAGCGCCTGGCGAATCAAGAAATTCGAAGGAAAATAATCTGACCTACTGGAGAGAGCTCATGTTTTCTTCCTCATGTGTAAACGTGACCCCGCTTCTGCTGCTGATCCCGCTGCCGCTGTTGAACAGGACAGAATCCCGCTGCTAGTTCTCACGCGTTTAACCCAATAAAGCGGTTCAACACGGTGTGAACGGCTCCGCTTCCCCCCGCCACTGATTTACCGAAATCCCCATTCCACACTATCCGTCCCATTACATAACAGTCACAATGAAAAGGAGCTATGGTAACGAGCCGCTCGCGCTAACGTGCACTGCTTTGATTCGCTTTCTTTCTCCTTACCTGTTGATTAAATAACACGAGCGCTCGCGAGCTGAAAAATGGAGGATCTTTTGGACCGTGATGACAGCGTCTTTGTGTTTGTATGTTGAGCTCGGGAATTATTTCTTTTTGCTTTGGTGAGGATATCAGAATTTCAAACTGCTCCTATACAATATGTGAGATCGAGGTGGCCGTGCTTCATTTTGCTCTGTTAAAAAGCCACCCGAGTGTGATTGGTTAGAGGAGCGCTAAGCAGAAGTGCTCTCGGATCTCTTTATCAGAAACGTTATCGTATGCCAGGACCTCAGACTTCAAGCATTACGTCACTTTCAAGACACCCAACACTATTAATATCAAGAAGCAGTGGCGAAGTGAAGCGCCACCCCGGAGCGCGCGCTCTTAAAGGGCCAGAGACCCCGATCAGCCCTGCTGCTCCATCCAACACCTCTCACTAACAAGCCCTCGCAACAACGTAGGATTTGTTTACAAAGTCCACAATAACAGAAATAGTCGGATATTAGCATAATAATAATCTAGACTCTTCAGAGTGAGCCTGTTGACGTCACACTCCCAAACCAGCATTTTCAGGATTGCCTAGTCAGCACTGTTGGAGACAGTTGTTAGTATCGTGTGGACAGATCTCACACGACTTTACCTTGTAGTACAAAACACAACCTTCCATACACTAGACACCTGACTTAAAACCCTTAACATACATCCATTTTAAGTTTATTTGAATTTGATTTTATTAATTTATGCTCGGCTGGTCAAAACATACCCTATGCCGGTTGACTATTTCTTGTTAAGTAACTATTGACCAGTCTGTATTGGGTATTTTATTCCTGGATGATCAGCTGGTCTAGAGCTATTTTTAGCACGAAATAAAGCAATTTGAATAGAACTGTGAGATTTACTGTTATGATTGTTTCACGTTATATTCAACTTTTTGGTTTTGTATCTACATGTGTTTTTTTTTATATATTTGTTCTTATTAAGTGTTCTTATATGTCCTTATTCTTCATGACCCTGCTGAAAGCTAAAACCAACTAGCATAGGGTGCGTTTTGACCAACTGGTTTTAAGCTGGATTTTTTAGCAGGATTTAATGTAATGTTTTACATTTTAGGCAAATTTTATGACAGGAGACGGTCGTTCATTACACATGTCAAACAGAGTTATGGACAATTTTGTATCTTCAGGAACCTGCATGTTTTTGGGCCGTGGCATGAAACCTGGGTGCTTGGAGTAAACACTCACAGATATGAGGGAAACATGCAAATTCCCTGGACTTTACATTTGGAATTACAAACCGATGTTAACAAAATGTGTTACTTCACGAAGTGTGCAAAGATAGTGCACTTTCTAGACAGGTAGTTATAATTAGGAGTTATTTGATGTTTAAATTGTAAATGGCAACCAAGCATGATATGTTTTGACCAGCAGGGAATAAATGAATAAATTCAGGTTTGTCAAACATCACTTCTTTGAGGGAGACGTTATCTGACACGATGACGTGTCACCCCATCTAATTATTTTGAAATTCCATGATGCTAACTGTGTCAGTTTTGTAAGTGTTTGAATAACCTGAATTATAGGGTGATGTCTACAATTCTTTTGATAGTTTCTTGCTTACAGACCAAGATGGCCCATTAGACAGTATAGACTAACGCACCATGGCCTCCAGTGTTTGACACAAAATCTGGGAAAAAGAATATTTTACATATTCAATTTTTTTCCTGGCTTTTAGTTGTTTTAATATTAAACATAATTATTGTAAAATATTATTATATTAATATTTATTAATATTAATAAGACCAGTTGAGGAATTTTTTTTCCTTACATTACTTTGGACTAATGCTCTGTATACTGTTTCTTTAAAATTATAAAATTACTGTAAGCTTTTATATCAGTACAAAACACAACATTATGCAAACTGTGTAGAACAGGGCTTAAAAATCAGAATGGAGGTGTAGCTTATACATTTTTTATCTAATAATGCTATCAAGAGTTTATTAACAATGCACAATTTTCACATTCATGTTTTAAATGCCACATCTAATTTTCACACAAGTGGGAACATGTTTTTAAAAGTTCTTTTTACATTAAGCATATTGACAAAAAGCACACAATGTTACACAATCTGCAATGAAATCTGGCCAGGTGCTATAAAATCAGCGGTTTAAACAAGTGGAAGAGTGTGTCTTACCATCACCATTTATCCAGAAAGAGCTAGTATGGTTGTGGTTTATAATGCCATCCAGACAGAAGCTTGAACTTAATTACTCAATATGAGCACAGTTTTTATTATGACATAACACACTTAGGACATGTACCATGTTCAATGTACAATGCATTAAAATCTCAATAAATGAAACATTTTTTTCTAATTCATTTAATATAACATTCTATTTAGATAATTGTACACGTGTGTTTAAATAATTGTAAATGGTGCATGTCGAAAGCATTTTATGTGAAATGTAATACAGAAGGTATGCATTTTGTTTTTATAATACAGTATTACAAGGCTGGTCTGACGACAGGATGTCAAAAATAATATTTATTAAACTTTAATGTATTAATGAAATATAGAATCAGGTACAGACTAAAATCATAACACTTCATACAAACTCATGACTAAAGTGCTAAACGTAATCACCTGTGTGAATTGTGAAATATAGGTCGAGAAGATAATTGCAGATACAATTGTATCTGCACTTTTTTTACAGTAAGCATTTAGAAGTCTGAAATTATTGATTTAATATAAAATGCTTCAGTACAGTTCTACAAAAGTAAAACTTCCATACAGTTCTACAAAAGTGAGTGCTTTCATTAACTTTTGTTCAAGGCAAATTCAAAATTTTATTTTAGTAAGAGGGAAAATTAAGTAGAGCATGTTATAGTAGTTCTTTCTTTTTTACAGCACTTTATTTAAAGATTACATTAAAATGTAAGAAGAACAAAAAAAAATTGTAGTGAATTATAGTGAACAATAAATCCTTAAAAGTTTAGATTGTCTCCTGTTTAAAAATGTATGTATCTGAGTTTGTTTCAACCCTGTAACTGACTGGCAACATGTCCACAGCAAAGCACTAAGAACATACCTCAGACGAGCAAGCCAACTGCATTAATGGCTTCATGAAATGCATAAGGAAAAAACATTTAGGTTATGAACGAGTCTAAATAAGAAAGCAGTGAAGAGATAGTGCTAAATGAACAGCTTTGAAAAATAGTACTTATTGCAAGAATTTTTATAGATAACATTTTTCCAAGAATATTTCTTGGGCTCACCAGGGATCTACTTTTGCTGAAGTGATTTTTAAGGCTTTGCTTTCCCTACACGATAATCCCTTATTGCTACAAGGCAGACCTGAAGAAATGCTGTGAGTGAAATCAAAGTTGTTTATCTCTTTTAAGAGATTTAATGTCATGATGTGGTCATCTGAAAATATTTTTAGTTTGCGAAGCAATACTCTGCAAAGCATATTTGAGACCAGTCAGGCTGGCTGAACCACTGTCACCTATCTAAACTAGGTACTTTCAGTATAGACTTTCAGCTGTGTCTGTCATATTTAGAACAGCTCAAGAGACCACGAGGAGCCTTTTCTTTTTAAATAATGTTTCTTCTAATGTCTCTTCTAAGTAAAGTCAAATATTTTTTAAGTTATTTAAAACCTAAAGTTGACATAAGGTTGGATTACAACGTTATTAACCCCTTTGAATACCAAAAAGACCACAAATTGCTTTAAACAGCAAAAACGTGATGCACAATGAGTTAAAATTATGAAAGAATTCTAACTTAAGCTAATCTATAGTAGGATAGATAAAAACATTGTCAGATGAGACATCTGTTTGTTAAACGAAACCTGAGAGAAATATCAATAATTTAATCCTCGTTTTGATGTGATGTTACATATACAGTTTAAATAAAATTTTCATTTTCAGTATTTGGCAGATGCTCATTCGACAAACGCTTCTATACTAGTAAACACTACAATATTAAAGTTGACGTAGACAACAGTTTACAAATCTTGTGTAAATCTTGTGCTTTTTTGAGCAAATTAGTAAATTAACTTAAGAGTTTGGTTAAGAGGTGAGTATTTAGTCTTTTTTAAAAAACAAAAAGAAACTCAGAAGTTTGCATAGCTTGGTCCACTACTTGGGAGCGAGTGCAGAGAAAAGACATGATGCTTGTCCTCCTCGAGTCCTAAGTAGACGTATTGTTTTGTGAAATTAACTTATTGTTCAAATTTTGCAGACTCATACATATAATCAAAATAACACTCATTTATTCTCAATACACAAAATAGAAAAATTGAGGTGCAAAAATAACCATAGGAGCCATCAATTATAATTTACACAGGGTATCAAAATTTGTATTTTGTAATTAACTATTCAATTTAATAAAGAATTGTCAATTTACTGATCAAGAATTGTTAATTTAGTGTAAGAGTATTCTAGTCCAGAGTTTATTTCATAGTTAAAAATTACTATGTTTTATATGGTTTAAGACCAAAGCAAGTATGTACCAACAAATAAGTTTTATCTTAATCCATTACACTTGTTTGTGATTTATTTAAAACTGTTTTGGATCCTTAGCAGAATCACTGGGAATATAACTCAGACAGGGTGTACCTATGGGTGATTTAGTGCAGACAATGTGACTTCTGCTATGTGTTTAGAGATGGGAGGAAAGCAAAATAAATGGAAGTAACCCACACAGAACATACCAAAGCCCTTAAAGACGGTGACATAAGGCAAAGATCAAAAGCTAGTGAACGCCTTATTAAACCCATAGACAGTCTTTTCTTTTAACTTAAAACATGGACTTTAATGCAAGAACTTTTATTCATAGTTACAATTTTAGACTTTATCCAAAGCGACTTGCAATGGAACACCATTTTGAGTAATTAAGAGTCAGGGGCAACCTTCTGGTTTCTAGCCCAGTACCTTAATCCCTAAGCCAAAGATCTGCTATCTTTCAATCTGAATTTAAATGAGTTTTCTCATTTCTCATCTCACAGTTTCTTTATGAGCAGTATCATTAGTGCAGAAAAGTTTTTAATGAATGTAGAAAAACTGAGTACACCTACAAACAGCTACTTATTATAAATGTGAAAATAAGATTCTGTGTAACAGATTAATTTCATAGATTCAAAAATCAAAAATAAGTTTTATGAACATTATTTAGGGTGTTGGCACCTGTAAACAGTTGGCACCTGTTTACTGTGGACAGTAAAAGATGCCAAGATAGAAAATGAAATAAAATATGCTATATCATAGATGAGTCTTTTATTATGTGTTGATTTTTCTTGCTTACAAACTGACTCTGCTTTAACTTTATCTTTACCTTTCTTACTGTCAAATGTACACATTTTATAGAGTCAAAAAATGTAACTATGCTTAACAAAACAAAGTGTCGAAAACACACTCATTTCATCAAAGATCTGATGAGGAGCTTTGGAAATAAAAGTAACTAGCTGATGTTTTAGGGTTAAGTTTTTATAAATGTTTATTTAGCATTAGTCAGCTGTCATTGTTTGGATGTTCAAACTTTAGAAGCTGCATTTTTTACATTCTCAGAACAAAGCTAATGCATGCACCACAAAATTATGTGCAAATAAATTGTATAATTATAATTTAGACAATTTTCTTTCACCATTGTGCTTCTACACACAGAATAATTAATCATTAGCATTTCCCAATCAATACTATGAAACACTAATGAACAAACAGTAGGGGGCAGTAGTGAGTACACATGCCCAGCACAGTGTGTAGCCCTAGCCACGATGCTTGGATGCAGGTAGGGGTTAGATGCTATTTTTCATAGTGACCTGATGCTATACTTTCATAGTGATCTGTTGACAAACTAGCAACCTTCCGATCACAAGCCCAAGTTTTCTGACCACCAGGCCCCCCCCACACACACACACAAGTCAGCATAAAAACTGACATTCTTCGTCTATTATAATTGTATTCAATACGAACAAATGAAGTAAAAAAGCTTAGCATGTATGCATTACTAAACTGAAGCTGCAAAAAGTGTGTATATGATATATACACGTATACATGATATGAATTAATTGTAACCAATTTTAAACAGTCTATAATGATTTTAGCAGGCCTCACAAAGGTCAGAAACACCATTTTAATTACTTATATAATCTCAAGAGCATTTTACACCGCAAGGCACTGAACATAAGGTGTTGCCAAATTGCTTTCAGAGCTCCACAGACCTGTCGACTGTTGAAGATTTGTCTGTATGTGACTGAAAAAAAGCATTAAATATGTTTTAAACCATATGTACCCCTGTACTCTCTTAACGTCTTCGCTCCTTTCTTAATGAGAGCATAGCAGGGAGTTGTACTCTACAACGTACAATTCTACATAATGTTCCTTCAAAAATGATCCTGATATAAACCCATGTGACTGTAACTGATAGATGAGCACTTTAAGAACACTTGTATTTAATTATAGTACAGAGTCTTGTTGCGTCTGTTTTGCTGAGACATCATGGAATGTTTAAGAAATTCCACATACATTCGATGTACCATACAGACATCTCAACCACATCTAGTAACAGATAAAGACTTCCAAAGATGCTATTAGTATCGCTGTAAAACAACTCCAGCATTTGTGCTCATTTTTCAAAGACTAAATTCATATAACTTGAGCAATTGTCTAAATATGGTCAAGTACCAACAAAAGTTTATAATATTTCTAATGCAATACATATGTTTCAGATCATTCTGCCATGCTACATCTGCTCTTTTTTCCATCTCTATCTTTACAAATCCATTGGTTCTGCAAGAATCTTGTGGTATCACATTCCTTGAAGACCTGGTCCCAATTCAGGAAACACTTGGTCTGTCTAGTTGCTATGTTTAGTTATGCCTGTTTCTCAATTCCATTATAATATTATAATATTAATATATATTTATAGTTTTGGCTTTTCTATCTTTTCTATTTGTATGTTCTCATCATGTTTGTTTGGGCTTTCTCTGGGTTCCAAGTCCAATAACATTTATTCATTGAAAAAACATTGGAGATCTTAATGAGCACAGTTGTCTCAGTCATACAGTTAGGTTAATTGGAGATACTAAAATTGTCCTGTCTGTGTGTACTTTTTTGTACCCTGCAACAGACTTGTGAGCTGTTCAGTTGTTTGGTGTATTCACCTAGTGTGTTCTACTGTGACCCGAAGTGGTTGGTAAAGTGGGTAAAAACTGAATAAGAATTTGTAATATGTTTTAATACCTTAAATTACTGTGCATCAAAAGTAGTAGTAGTATTTGTAACACTTTCTTCTTCAGGAACTTAGTATAAGGTGACACACTTTCATTGTAAAAATGTCTAATAGGAAAGTAATATCACTAAATAAATATATCTTTTTTATCACTAGATAAATATCACTTTTTTAATTAATTAATAGTTTTTTATTTTTTTAAATAGTTTATGTAATTTTAACTGGTGCAGTCAAATTCAGCTATTTACATGAGAATAGAGTAAATACCAGTCAAGGTAAGCAGTCCTCAAGGATTGAGGAGAACATGTAAAAATAATAAATTTATATACAGTACAATTAATGACCTAATTTGATGTGTCCTTATACTTCGTTTTCTTTAATGTTTTTTACACTTACATTTACACTTACAAGAATTACATTTTAATATTTAGTTACTAATTCTATTTTCTGTCTATGATTCAAATTGTCATTTACATTTACATCAATTACATCCATGTTACTCATATGTACATTACTTAAAATAAGAATGACAGAATAAATGCAAAAAAAGATAGATACAAAATAAATAAATAAAAAGAATATGTTTAAATGAATTACTTAAAGACTATCAGATTTATTGATGCAATAATTTTTTGAATATTTCCTTGATCTCAGATAACCAAATAAACACATTGCGGTTTTACTGATTGATAAGTAACAATTGTACTACAAAGCAATTACAAGGGTTGCACAGACAGTATTGCACCAAATCATTATCTCTAAAACTTATCGGAAAGATCAGTCATTTCAAAACATGCAATCTTTCTGCTCTTCTGGTTAAGATAATAATCAGGCCTTGAATATCTGAATCAACAAGTCATTTCACATTTCCTCTAATGTGATATGTTCTTGCGCTACATTGTTGAACATTTCTGCTTTCCGCTGGCAAGTGTTTAAACATAAATATAATTGATACACAATAATAAACATCATGGCTTTGGCCTGGTTGTTAGAAAACTGGGCTTGTGATCAGAAGTTTGTTAGTTTGATTCAGAGAGCCAACAGGTTATGACTAAAGGATCCTTGAGGAAGGGGCCAAACTCCTAACAGCACTGTGGCTAGGGCTGCCCACCACTTTGGGCATATGTGCTACCTGCTACCCCCTAGTGTGTGTTCACTAGTGTGTCTGAAATTACAGAGGATTAATTCAGCTGTGTGTAAAAAAATAACACTAGTGAAAAAATATTCTCAATTTAAAAATAAATTGCAAAATTCTGCTTGTTTTACATTTTTCTCATATGGAGGGCAAATGCCTAAAAATAAAATAATTTACATTTACGACTTAAGTTGAAACTAACAAATAATGTTGCAATTACTACATGAATTTAACATTTAACAGCTGGTGTTGCTTCAAGTGAAAAATTTAGAATTGTTTTTCCAAATCAATTAATATTGATTATATGTAACCTAAAAATCTTCTCTAAATTGAATCAATACGTGTAATGGCTTTTCTAAAATGTGTGAGGTCCATGTGGGTCCAGTGTAGGGCTGGTAGCCAGAGTATGTTCATGCTTCATACAAAGTCATTTTGTGATGGGTTTTAAATAATTAT